>PVKS010006988.1:0-27359 GCA_004027875.1 Aplodontia rufa | reverse complement strand
TTTGCTTCAGTACTTGCCCAATGAGGGGGTCATGAGGCTTCTGCCACACTGACTGAGGCCACCAAATCTTAGTACACCATTTCCTCCAGAAAGCCCCTGAAGGCCATCAGCCAGTCTGGATTCCCCAAAAGTTGCTTCAACTTTAACCAGCAGCTCCTGTTGCAGAGAAAGCACGACCTTGGTCTTGAATTCAGATCCCCACCTTGAGTTGATAACCCCACCACTTCGGTTTTCTCATCATCTCAGGGATATGGGCCAGGAATTACAGTATTTACTTTATTGGGCTCTTTAGAGAAATTAAATGAGATATTAACGTAGGTTACAAGCGACTCATAAAAGGCATTTCAAAAATGTTAGTTTTTTATTCTTTTTCCAAGAAACAAAATTGTTAGAGTGCCTTAGAGGTACTGAAGTTAGAGCAATACAGAAGAATTCCTGCTTTTCATTTGAGATGTCCTTGGTCTCTTCTGGATTTAAAAGACTCAGTCAGCGGTTTGCCCTGGTACACCTCCCTGCTGTCGCCTTACCTTCTCTCTCCTCTCTCCCCTGCCGTCCCTGCTTACCCAACCCCAAAAACTTTCTGGCAGCTTCTCTGTGTGGGGTCTTGTAAATTGCAACCCAAGAGCAAGGGGCCGAGCCCTCCCCGACCGCGCTTTGTTGGGGAAACCCGGCCGGCAGTGCTGGCCACCGCACCCGGAGATCGCGGCTGCTCTGCGGGTGCAGCCTTCCGGGGCCCCTCCGACTGCGGAGCTGCCGACCGCAATGCAGACGCGGCCCTCCAGCCTTTCCCGCGTTGCCTTCCTCCCGCGGGCCCCGGAGATGCCCGGTGCGCGCCGCCGCAAGCAGCGCTCCTCTCGCGCCCTGCGCGCCGAGTGGCTTCCCCAGCGGCGCGCCGGTCTGGAGCCGGGGTCCAGCGCGCTCCAGACGCCTCTGCCTTCCCCTCCCCTGGCGGCCGCCCCTCGGCCCCCTGGGGGTGGGGCTTCCCTTTGCTCTCGCCCCTCCCGCCCCTCACCCCTGGAGTGCCCTCCCCTCCCCCGCCCGCCCCTATGTATGTGTCACTGCGCGCTGCCCGCCCGCCCGCCCACCTACCTCCCAGCGGTTCCAGAGGGGGCTCTCAGAGCTGAGGACGGGCACAGCCACTGCTCCAGGTCTCGCTTTCTCCTCGGTACCCTCGCCATCCCTCTTCTGACGCGGGCGCCAAGGGACTACGGGCACCTTTCTGTGTGTCCCTTCTCTCGATCAGCCGGGACTCCGCAACCCAACCGCTGTCACTGCGGCCACCGCCCTTGGGGACCTGCGGCCAGCAAGCCACCAGGAGGAGGGGTGCGCAAGCGCCCGCGCAGAGTATCTCCTTCGCTGCGCAGCGAGACCCAGGCCTCCTGGCCCCAGGAGTCCCCGGCTGCCTCTCCAGGTGCGCGGGACTGAAGTTCTTGGAGGAGGGAGTCTAACTCTTCAAGGTAACTGCCTCCTTCCCTCCAGAGAAAGGTTTTCTCCGGCGTCTGGGAGCGGTGCTGAGGTTGCGCGCCTCTGCGCTGGGGCTGCCCTGCCTTGGTGTCCCCGCTGGGTGTATGTGTGTCGAGAGGCTCCTGACATCACCAACTGCATCCACAGTGGAGTTGAGCAAACTTTCTGGCTCTTGCCCACTCAGAGTAAATGGGGCTAAGTAACACGTGAGAAGGGGCTCCTGTCTGAGAGGATATACTGTTGTGTAGTTAACAGTATATCAGCTTCAGAGTCAAGAAAATATGGGTTCAAATCCCCACCATGCCTCTTTGGAGCTGTTGGAGCAGTAAATCTTCTGAGCTGTGGCCTCCACTCTGTCAGCTGGGGAGGAAGAGGCCTCCTTGATCGGGTGGCCAGATGTAGGCAGCATGTCAGGCATGCAGAGGTGCCAGAACAGAGGCCAAGAGAACCCATTCCTTAAGAGCTCAGCTTACTACACAAGGCACCTGAGAGGTGAGGAAGAGGCCAGGAAGAGATTGGCAGAACCTGGGACAGGGCTACTGAGCTGCCCACAGAGAGGGCAGAGCAGTGCTCTGGACATGCTTATGTCCACCTATGGGCATTTCTTAAGGCAGAAAGAGGAGGAGACCAGGGACAGCTTTCTCTTCTGTAAATGAAGTCATTGAGAGTGGAGCAGGAGCCCTTTCCAATGCTAGTGGTGGGTAAGAGGTTGTCAATGTCAACCTACATTCTAGACCAATACAAACTGTGGAGGTGGAGGGTTACCTCCCAGTGGGAAACAGATCCAACTCAGACTTTTCCATCATTATCTGTGCAATCAGGAGCTGGGTTCTGACCTGAGGGATTCCACTAGGGTTTTACCATTAAGGAGCTCAGGTCTTTGCATTTTGATTGATGTGTAAATTCCAGCTCTGTGGGGGTGGCTGCCAGAAGGGGAAAAAAAAGGGAAACCCAAAGACCCAAAGCCAAATTGGGTTACTGTGGTGTTTCTGGATCTGGGTATTGCAGCAGGAGCGTGTCTGACAGTTTGGGAGAATTCTGGCCTTGGAAACACACCCACCTCATCTCATGATAAGGGAAAGGGAATCCAGAAAGCTACAATGACTTGCGAAAGGTCACACTATGACGTAGGGGAAGAGAAAGGACTACAATCTAAATTTTCTGAGGCCATAGCCCATCTCTTCTCTTGATTTGAGAGTCCAGAAGTTTGAATGGTAATCCTTATCTCCCTTCTGGGTGACCATGGACAAGGAGCAGTTAGGTTACCCGTGTGCCCTAGGTGAGGCAATTCAGCAGCCACCTTGAAGACAGATGCAGTGTTGACCTATCTATCACTGAACCTAAGGAGAAACTGCCCAGGGTCAGAGGGCAATGGGAAAGCAATGGCCAAGGCTTGATAGGGGTAGGAGTGAGAGGTAAGGTGGTGGTGTGGGGGTGTTTCTAACCTAAAAGAAAAAAAATACAGAACAAAAAAAGATCTCCATAATTTAAAATGTTTTAGATGAAGGAATGGCCAAAAGGAAGATGCTGGAATTCCTCACATTGTGTTTAATTTAGATATGTTTATGTGTAGTTCCTAGTTCCAGACCTGCCACGGTCATTCATTCCCTAACTTTTGAGTGCCGCCTAGATGGCAGGCTCCGCGCTCATGGCTGGCTCATGGTGGGTACTCAGTAAACAGTAGCTAAAATGACTCAAGCTAAGAGCTTAGCAAAGTGCCCACTAACAGGCAAGCACTCAGTAACCGTCCAATATTATTATTATTATTATTAATTTTATCTTTTCTTAAATTTTTCCATGAAAATCATACTTAAATAATCATATTTGCATTGGAATTTTTTTTAAAAAGAAAGGGATAGTGAGAGAGAGAGAAAGTGAGAAACAATTTTATTTAGTTTTTCAGAATTTGGCTTTCATTGCTCCGAGACTTTGCTGTGTACATGGTGCTGGGGTTTGAACTTGTGTACTTGTGCATGCCAGGAAAGCGCCATAACCTCCGGGCCACCGCTCCAGCCCCTTGTATTGGAATTTTTAATGTTTGGAAGCCCCCTTACCCTCAGGCACACATCCTGCCCTGCTTACCATTGCACAAACACTCCCACCCCAGGCAGACCCCCAACCCTGCATGCCAAAATAGTGTGCTCTCTCTGGTTTCATGAGCCCACTCCCCAGCTACATGGAAATTTCAAGAAAGAGCTCACCTCCTGAGATGGTAGAGAAGAACCATGTGTTTGGCATGCAAGGCAGACCTGGGTTCAAATCCCAGCTCATTCACTTACCAGCTACATGACTCTGATGAGGTTCCGGAGCCTCCCTGAGGCAATTTCATTTTCTCTTAAAAGAGGGGGAAACTTCCAGAAGTAGATTTTTGTGAGGATTAAAAGATACATGCGGGTACTTTGTCCGTGCCTCAGCAGGCACCACACTCTTAATTCCTCCTTTCTGCCAGCTCCTCAGCCCCCTTGAGGTTACAAGCTGTAAAGTCAGGATAGTACCAAGTTTGACCATTCAGTCTTAGTCAGAGACTGTGTGTCCCAACTTTTGGGGTGGGTTCATTTTAAATGATGTTTTCTAGGAAGGATCACTGAAGAACCTTCTGGTTGGGCACCAGAGGACCTCAGCTAAGCCAGGGGAAGCCAACAGGTGCCTACTCAGAGCCTCGCCCTTAGGCTGCCTGTAGAAACAGCTAGCACAGGATTTGTCCAGCTGAGAGCTATGACACCCATAGTGGGGGTTTTAGCGGAACAGGGAAGAATACTCTTATAATGTGTCCCGTGTAGTTAAGGGTAAGTATTGTTTCAGAAAACTTTTACTTGTTAAATTAATGCAGCTCTCTGAGGGTATGAGTATTCATCATATACATGTATATATGCAAATATATACAAATTTAATGTTTGCATAATGCGCTTCTTACTCCAAGTTGCTGTCAAAAAAAGTTTGAAAAACACCAGTAGCAATGATGCTTCTGCCCCTGAGAAACCCCTGCCTGGTGGCTCCTGGTGGCAGGCACTGGTGTGTCCTTGCTGTAGCTATGGCAACACCTGGCCTGACTCGTAAGCGTCCAGGAGTGAAGGCAGCTAGAGGTGGAGGCTGGGGTAGGGGTGTAAGACAAGTTCGAGAAAGAGGAGCCAGAGTTAGAGAGGAAGCAGGGTGTGGGAGACAGCCCTGCTTAACAGTGGGACAGAGGAGGGGACCGGCCAGTTGCTGTTCTGAGGAAGGTGCCTGAAAGAGGAAGCAGGACTGTTCCTCTCCTGCTGTCCCGGGGTGGGAGCAGCATTGCTGCCTCCTTCCACAAGGAAGCCCTGTTCCATGTGTCAAAGGGGGCTGCCTCAGTGGCATCTCCTCTGGGGGTGGCTGTTCCCCTCCCCCCAGACCTCAACAGACACTTCACCCCTGTGAAGGGGTCTGGACCCCTGGACAGGTTACACAGGCAGGGGAAGGGCTCTGGGGAGGGCTGGAGAGGGAATGGAAGAGCGGGAGCACAAGCAAGAGCAGGACCAGAGAGAGGGGAATTTGTAGGGAAACCGGTAAAACGGTTCCTTTTTTCAAAAGTTGAATCCAGGGCAAGAACGGAAATGGTTGAGTTTACTTTTAAAAACTCAGAGCCTCCTTGTAAGCGCGGGGTGTGTGTGTGTGTGTGTGTGTGTGTGTGTGTAGGGGGGAGCAGAGCAGGAGGGCGCAAGCGCGAGAGGGCGGGCCCTGTGGGCTGGCCGGGGTGTATGAGAGGGAACTTTGCTGGCTCTCAATGCCTTACAGTGTATCCTAAAGAAGCTTTTTGTTAAACTCATGAATAGGTGGATTTGGGGTGTGTGATGCTGGGCATCACGATTTGGATATTTGGTTACCTTTGAGGTTACATGTTTTTCCTTTTAAGACATTCACCCATAAAAAGAAGCCATGTCTCCTAAATTGGGTTAATATTGCGGGCAGGGGTTTGCCTGTCTCTGTAGTGTGTTTGACTTGAGTAGTGAGAGTAAGAAAGACAGAAGTAGGCAGGTTTACACTGTCTGCCTGGGGACAGCTCCTCTTCAGCCCCCTTGTCTCTGTCCCCAGACTACGGATGCCCAGAGTCTTTGGGGCCTATGATAATCCTCACTTAAGAAATCACAGAGGAAACCTGGGTCCCAGAGAGGGGAAGGACTAGTCCCCAGGCCACTGCAGAGCAAATTGGTGAGGATCTACACAGGAGGAATCCAGACCTTCAATCCTAGCACATGTCATGCCCATGAGACCAACCATCCATCCATCCGTTCACTCTTCTTTCAGCAGCACTTTATGCTAGGGGTAGCTAACACAGCCACAATCAACCAGTCCTCTCTTCTTGCCCCCGTCTTCTCTAATAGGGAGAAGGGGCTGTTATCAACTTGACCTTGACCCCTCATTTCTACAAAGCAGTGGTTTTTAACCGAGGGTACTTTTGTTCCCTGAGAACATCAGGCCATGTCTGGAAATATTTTTTGTTATCACCCAAAAGAGGAGCATGCTACTAGCTTACAGTGCAGAGAGGCCAGGGATGCTGCTTACAATGTTTTGTAACACAAAGCGCACGCGCGCATACACACACGTGAGTAGAGGACCGTCCAACCCAAAATGTCAGCAATACCAATGCTGACAAACTGCTCCAGAACTTTGTTTGGTCATTAGGCCAGGCCTAATGACCTGCACACACCCAACTGTGTGCAACAGCAAGAAAACGGGGGGCGGGGGGCAAAAGGGGTGGTGACAGGGAGACAGAAAGGGATGAAGGAAGGCAGGGCCACAGAGGTAAAGTAGAAAGAACTTGGGCTCTGGCAACCCATATCTAGGCTGAAATTCTGGCTGTGTGCCCTTGGGTAATGCACTTATCCTCTCTGAGCCTGGTTCTGCATCTGTGAAATGGACTTGTGGGGAAGTTGTAGGGGTTCAAGAAAAAGCAAACTGTGAACCTGGCACGAAGTAAACTGGCAATTTTTTTAAAAGCAGCTGTTATTATTATCTTTGAGGCTTTTCAAGGTCCTGCTATGGAAAATTACAGCATCAGCAAGTGGGGACATGTGATCTGGAAGCCAAAGAAGGTTGCTGTTTGGGGCAGGGTTGCCATAGTGATGCCTTCTGCTTGTGGGGGGGAGGGGAGTGGGCGCTGTCAGCACTTCCCCTACACACAGCTCCCGGGGAGGAACGAGAAGAGCAGGGGGTGCTGCTCCCGTGCGAAGCTAGGTGTATCCAATATGTACACTGGAGTTGGAGTCATGGGACCTGGCCACTGGGTGTCTGCATGCTGGTCAGGAAAGCGCTTTGTCTTTCTGAGGCTCTACCTAACCCAGTGACAGGCACACACAATAGAATAGTTGAATGAATGAATGAATGAACGAACCATCATACTCCAAACTCCTTTCAGTTCTTGACAAAGAGAGGACGACAATACCCAGACCAGCCATCCTTCCCCTGTCCACTCCTCCAGCCCTTACAGACCCAAAGAAACTGCACCTGTGGTTTGCAACATGTACTGGGTCTCGCTACAGCTCTGGGTATCATCGCCCTCTAGAGGGCACTGAAGATACAGCAGCAGTGTGACAGCCCCAAAACTGGGTCCTCATGAGGATGGGGGAACACCGAGCCCAGGAAAGTCCAGTTACTACTAAAAAGAGGAATAAACAGATCAGGAACCCAGAAACTGTGTCTCCGCAGACACATCACTGAAAACTTCCATTTTCCCATCTGTGAAATGGAGTTACAATAAGGTAAGCCCTAACTGAAAGCCATCAGCCAAAGGGGTGGAGTTTGTTAGGTCATCAAGATCTCTGAGCTTCTGTCTACATTTTGGTAGGTCACCATGCTTCCCTGGGCCTCTGTTTTATAGGATCATAAAACATTAGAGCAGAAAGGGACTTAGGTTCATCACGTTGCCTTCTGCGTTATGCACTTGGGGAGAGGGAGTCCCAGAGAGGGAAGGATGCTTAGAGTAGGGCACAGGCTGCCCTTGGCAGAGCTGTGGCTTCAACTCAGGTTTCTGGGGCCCCTCCCTTCTCACTGCAGGTCCCATGCAAACCAGTAAAATGAAGTGGCAGATCCCAGAAACACAGTGCCATCCGTTCAGAACCCCGTCACTGACAGATTCAACCCTGAGGCCTCTCCCCATTGTCCATGCTTGGGCCACCTTCTGGCTCTACCTTCTATGTCTTCATTAATTTCAGGGCCACTTTTTTTTTAAGAGAGAGAGGGACAGTGAGACAGAAAAAAAGAGAGAAAGAATCAATTTTATTTAGTTTTTCATGTGGTGTTCATTGCTCCAACACCTCGTTGTATACATGGTGCTGGGATTTGAACCCACGTCCTCACACATGCCAGGCAAGTGCAATAACCACTGAGCTACCACTCCAGCCCCATCAAAGCCACTTTTAAGAAGAAAGCCTTGCATAAGTGTCCAAGCAAGGGGAAACCCAGGATCTCTTCTTCCTTAGAGAACCTGATTTCCCTGTCCCAGCTTCCATCTGGTCATCTGTAGAAGGATTTTTCCCAGTAAAGCCAGGCCACTTAGCCCAACTTTCCCCTGCGCCCTTCCTCCCTCACCTCTCCAGCCTCACATCCAGATGGCTCCAGGGAACAGCTGGATTTTAGGATGACTCTGGGAGGTAGGGGAAGTTTTCCAGCTTTTAACAAGAATTGGGAACCTAATCATCACAGGAGGTAGACTTCAGTTCTAGAATCAGCAGCACCCGAGGAACTGCTAGGTATCTGGCTACCAGTGTGCCCCCAGGAGAGTCTGCTTCAGTAGGATTGCGGATGGGTGTGGGGAATCTGTTTTTCAAAATCACCCCAGGGGATTCCAAGGCAATCTGATTTATGAACCCCTATTTTAGAGCCCAGAAAAGTTTATTCTGGGTTCTATACCATTCCCTCCATCCCTGTATCTTGGGGTCACTTGTCCCACCTCCCTGCTTAGGGAGTAAGAAGGTCAAGATTTGCTTTCCCGTCTCCTCTCTCATGCCTGAGGTAGGGGCCCTGCTTCCATAACATAGCTGTTCTTGACCTTGGATTAAAGTACATTTGTTCTAGGAGTTAGATCAGGATTCCCCAAAGTGACTTCTACAGAACATATCTTCTAAGGATAGCAATAGCCATTGCACACAAAAAGGATCTCATCCCCCAAGGAAATGCAGAGTTAGACAAAAACCAAATGGGTTCCTTCCATATGCTGATTGGCTGGAAATCTCCATCCAGTTTCTCAAATAAAATGTGACCCGGGAGCTCTCTTTTTCTATAGCAGATTGAGAGACTCAGTCTATGAGAGATGCTGAGCTAGGCAATCAGCCAGGTCTGATCCTGCGGCAGGAATGAGCAGCTGCATCAGGGCTCAAGGGGCAACCCCAGCGAAGGGGGAGACCCACCGGGGGAGCTTAAAATCCTCCATCTCACATGCAGTGATCCATCATCCCTCTCTACCCTCAGGTGGCTGGGCCCACCTCTTTTTACACCAGCAACCTTCTATTTAAAGGTTGCCATGGTGGATGTTCATTTTAGTTCCTTCCTCCTCCATCCCCGATTTAAAGAGGTGGGTCTTTACTGTAGTATGCTGGGGTGGGGCCCACCCCCTTGGGGCCCACCCCCTTGGGGCCCACCCCCTTAGCAGAGTCCTGCCACAGGACTGTTCAATTCAAGCCTGCTCTTCTCTCTCCCAGCGTAGGAGCTGAGGTCCTAACCCTGATCACTGCACTTGCTCCTTGGGCGACTCCAGAGGGCACCTGTCTCTGGGAACAGCACCCCAGGGGTGAGCAGTGGCCCCTGGAGCCGAGCAAGGTGCCCTATCTAGTGTTCGTCTCTGTCTCCACCTGCCATCTCAGTGGTTCAGAGCCCCTGGATTCACCTCAGCTGAGTCAGCAGGACTCTTTCTCGTATCCATCAGATAAGCCTCCGGCAAGTTTAGTGGGAGAAAAATGGTAGCTAATGCTATCTTTCCGTAGTCGCTGCAAGCACTGCATGGAAGAACTCACCCTTAGATGCAGGTAGCAATTGATCAAAGTTATTTATACATCGCTTCTCAGCACCCTGGAGATTGCGGAGGCTCCCAGAGCACCTCAGAGATGACCCTGGCATACTTACAATCAAGCCAATCAGAAGCTGGTGTGCCTACCTGCCCCTTCATCTCCTGTGACTCAGTCTCCCCTGTTTCACTCCACTCGTGCTTTCTTCCAACCTCAGGGATCTTTGTCACTCTCCCTGCCTGAATGTGCTTCCCCCTTGGCTTTGTTCGTTCTGTCATTAAGGTTCAAATATCCCTTGCTCCAGGAAACCTTTTGCTGACCACCCTATTTAAAGAAGGCAGATACCCCTACCCCATCCCTGGCCACATTTTGTTGAATTTTTCATAGCTCATCACTAACTGGAAGTTTCTGATTGGTTGATTTCTTTGGTGACTGTCAGCCCTCATCCTAGCCCCAGTCGTTTGTTGGTCAGACAAATAACTTCAGTCCAGTGCTTTTCAAACTGTACCCCAACAGAGTTCAGGGCAGGGGAAGGGGCCACATAGGTTGGTGGAGTCAGAGCCAGTGATTCTGGGGTCCCTGTACCAGATTCTATCAGAATAACCCAGTTTTTCATTTCTTAAAAACCAATGATAGCGCTGGAGTGGTGGCTCGGCAGTTGGAACACTTGCCTGGCATGTGTGAGGGCCAGGGTTCAAACCCCAGCACCACATACACAACTAAGTATGAGGGAAACAAAGACCAGATGAAAAAATAAAGTTGATTCTCTCATTTTTCTCTTTCTCTCTCTCTCTTAAAAAAAAAAAAAAAAGTCAGAATGGCCAGCCCCTGGGACAGTACATGTTCTGCCCCCAATGGTGAACCCGTTGAGGAGAGGGATGGCCACTTCCATAAGCCAATCCCTAGTCTTCCCAGCTTCCCTTAGTAATGAAATGACTCCAGCATCATGGGAGCAGCTGCTTTCAGGAACAGTTTATAGTTTTGGGTTGTTATCCCCCAATAGATTCTATCCCTGGGCTACTCAGCATGCGCCATCTCTCATCTCATGGCCTTTCCATCTTCTGGGTGAAGGGTCCCAGCACCCTGTGATGTGCGGGGAAGCAAGCGAGGTACTGGAAACAGCATGGAAAGTAAGATGTGGTTTCCCTGGCTGCTTAAAGCTCAGAGACTTCATGATGTCCTAGACCTCAGAAGGCAGCTCTTCTCACTGTCCATACTGAGTGACATCACACCCCTAGCTCATCTGCATCCTTCCTTAGGAACCTCACGTTCCATCTTCATTTTTATTCCCAGCTCCCTTACTGAGATATGGTTCACAAGAATCCACCAGGCCATTGTCTTCCAGGAGTGGATCAGGTAGAGGGGCTGCAAGCCCAGTTTGGCTTCTTGTTCAGCACTGTGATTAGTATTGCTCTGCCTCAGTTTCCTGATCTGTGAGTTGGGTATAATGATGCTTACCCCCCATAGGTTTGTGATGTAGCTAAGCCACAGTACTTACACAGGGCATATATTCCCAAAACGGCGATGCTATTAATCATGAATAACCACGGTCTGATTCCTCGTATCTCAGATCCTAACTTTTTGCTGAATGATCACATGATGTGATCCTGTGACTGCCTCCTCTGGTCCAAACCGAAGCTCCTCAGCTGTTTTCTGGCTCACTTATGCTCTTAGTAGAGTATTCCCATCTTAGGAAGAAGAGACCTCAGGATTGCAACAAGAACCACGTGTTCTCCACCCCTTTGAAACTAGATGAGGATAAGGCAGATGAAGAAAGCCAGGTTTGACCTCTGATACGTCTCGAAACTGCAGCAGGCCTTGTTGTGCCCAGGACCCCCACATTACATAACTCCGGGGAGTGCTGTTTCATCCCAGTCATGTGAACAGAGACCCCTGAAATTATGCAGTGCACAACCTTTGCAACTTTACCAATCAACCCTGATTTACACCGCACTCCTCAACCATTCTCTTGGGCCTGCACTACAGATGTTGCACTACAAAGGATGGGTTGGCAAGAATTTCTCACTGTTAGCCAGCATGGTTGTACTATCAGAAGTCATATGGGGAGTGAGGGGGCAGGTGCAGGACTGGGAGCTGCCTCTGACACTGCCAATCTCTCACTCTGTCCACCACCCTTCTCTCCTGGGATTGGGGAAAATAGAATCCTAAATGTCCTATAAAAAGCTTTAATGATTCTGAGTCAGTTAAGGCAACAAACAAACTCAGATCTGCCTCCAGCTGCAACTTAGTCCTGTGTGGATCCCAGAACAAAAGAGGCTCTGAGTCCTGGAGGAAGCAATCATTTCTGGAGTTTTCCTTAATAAAAGGAAGAATCCAAATTGGGATCTAGGGTGTGTTTCTCTCTTCTTCTGATCCTGCATCAGGGAAGAGCAGGGAAACTGAGGTCCCTTGGTAGCCTGAAGGTCATGGAGTCAGACCAAGAAAGTCACAAAGATGTGGGGTCCCAGTAGAAGCACAGAAGAGAAAGATCCAGAAAGAACAATCCCAAGAAAATTCTGTCTTCATTAAGAAAGGTGGAAGAAAGAGTTAGAGTACACCTAAGAAATAATATGGGGGGTTGGGGATTTAGTTCAGTGGCAGAGCGCTTGCCTAGCACGCGCAAGGCCCCAAGTTCGATCCTCAGCCCTGAAAAAAAAAAAGAAAGAAAGAATTTGGGCCGGAGATGTAGCTCCATGGTAGAGCACTTGCCTAGCACTTGCGAAGTCCTGGGTTTGATCTCCAGCATAAGAAAGGAAGGAAGAAAGAAAGAAAAGAAAGAACTTTCCAAAGAAATCCAAGTGGTCCTGAGGCTGGCTGCCAAGTGAGATTGAGGAATCTCCTTTTTAAATACATTTACTTCCTGGGGCTGCTGTGGGAACAACAGAAATTGATTGTCTCACAGTTCTAGGAGATAGAATTTCAAACTCCGAGTGTCAGCCAGGCCACGTTCCTTCTGAAACCTAGAGAGAGAATCCCTCCAGGTCCCTTCCAGCTGCTATGATGGCCGTCAGTCCTTGGCACTCCCTGGCCCCCAGCTACATCATGCCAGTCTCTGCCTCTGCATCACTTGGCCACAGCTGGAAAGCCAGGGCCTGTTCTTAGTGACAGGCACAAGCCACCCAGATCTAGCCACAAGCCACCCAGATCCAGCCACATATGTCTGTGTCTTCTCATGGCCATCTTTACCTTTTAAAAGGACATCAGAGCTGGCTGTGGTGGTTCACACCTATAATCCCAGCAATTTAGGGAGGCTGAGGCAGGAGGATCTCAAGTGCAAGCCTTGGCAATTTAGTGAGACCCTGTCTTAAAAAATAAAAAAGGCTGAGTATGTAACTCAATGGTAAAATGCCCCCAGGTTCAATACCCAGTACAAAAAATAAAAATGAAAAAGGACATCAGTCTTATTGGATTAAGGGCCCAGCCTAATGAACTTGATTATATTTGCAAAGACCTTAGTTCCAAATAGGGTCACATTCATAGTGAATGGCAGATAGGATTTCCGTATTTCTTTTTTGGAGGGGACACAATTCAACATGTTCTTATTGACTTGCTACTGTGTTTCAGACCTATGCTTCATCCAAGATATTTAAAGGAAGTTGCATCCAGAGAGATTAAACCAACAGTGTATACTCCCCATTGCTCAATGCCTTAATGTTAATGGGAGACTGAACAAGTAAGGATGTAAATGCCCTCGTATGATCTGAGTTGAGCTCTCTGTGTGTGCACAGTTCTCACTGAGGCTCAGAGAGTTCCAGAAGTAGATCTAATTATTCCCAGTTTATAGATGATGAAGCTGAGATGTTCCTGGTAATTGATAGAGGAGGGAACGTGAACTCATAACCGACTGATTCTCCAGTTCACAGTTCCTGTCTATTCCATGCACTATGCACACAGATAAGGTGAATTTTTACATCTTGACTCCTGCTGTAGAATACCAAAAAAAAGCAAAGAGAGCTGTTGCTCAATCTGGCCCATTGGTCAGGTGTGTGTGGAAAGATCTATTTATTCCTGCATGTGATACCCAAGAACTTAAGGTGCATTCTTTGGCTCAGGGTCAAGGCCACCTTCCAGAGATAGAGCTTTGAACTGGAAAGACCTTGGGCCCAGAATTGGTTAACACTATGAAAAGAAATTTCTTTTTCCCAGCAGATTTCTAAGAGTTTCAACACACAGAGAGCTTGCTCCCTCCCCCACTGAGACCCTCTTTCTCTCTCTACCCACATCTGGCTGCCATCTCAGTCCCTGGAGAATCCAGTGACTTTGACCCATAAACTCCAGTTTCCAGATAACCTGCCAGGACTGAAATATATTTTCTCTTGTGATTGTCTTGAATGTAGATTTTTTTTAGAGGCTATAAAATCTTTATTTTTAGAAACATTATTCCTTTAAAAAATAACAAAGGACATGGTAGAAAGTTTGGGAAATACACACTCAGATGGAAAAATTAAAATTGACCCTAAACCTACCACCCAAAGATAAAGCTAAATTTCTGTTTTTCTTTTCCATGAATAGATGTACACAAAAATAAAATGGAATTGCATTCTACATCTTATTTTGCAGCTTGCTTAATACTATCAACATGTTTTGGGGTCCAAATACAGCTTTCCATACTTGAATAGTCCATGCATCAGGCTCTTTATTGGACACAATGAAGAATACAAAAGGAAGAATAAGTTTTCCTTGCCCTGAGTGTAGTTGGGGAAGAGATCCATCTGTAGTGAAAATACCTCCTCAGGGTGATGCAGAGAGCCCCAGCTTTTAGCCCCAGTGCTGCTGCTGATAATGCAGCTCCAACTGAATTTTTCCATCAAGGAAAATCAACACAGTTGCTTCCACCAACATCAAATGTGTCTGAGGCTCAGCTACCGTGTTATGGAGAGAAAGAACGTTTCAGAGAGACACTTTGCAGTTCTCCTCCTGATGGCCAGGTGTCCCCAGTAAGCCAGAGACAAGACGCCACTGTGAGTTGGCCCCTCTTTCCTCTCATGGTAAAAGCATCCTGAGGCACTGGCATGTGCCTGGTGTTTGATGTCATGTATTTCTCAGACAATGTGTGGCCTCAAAACCACCCAGATAAATCATCTGCTGCTCAGATGAAGAAATAATAGTTCATAATAGCTCAACGAAGCAGTAGACAGGGAGATAGTATGGGGGCCTCCATCCTGGGAGGCTTCCAAGGGAAAATTCTATCATACCTGGTTTCTGCCTTATGTGGGGTGTTAGAGCCAAACCCCAGGAAGATGCAGCTTCTCTGTGGAGCTTGCAAAACGTTGGCTGTGGAGGAGGATGCTAACAGCAATGTGGCCCCTGGGAGAACTCCATACATGTGAGAGCTTCCTTGAAAATATAAAGCACTTCAGAAAAAATAAATACCTGGGAGCTGTCCAGTTGAATCGCACATAAAGATACCCAGCTCTCTGTTGGAGAGTGCTATTGATTTCCCTCCCCGGAGGGAAACAGCGTAGTCAAATTCATGGAGATAGAAAGCAGAAGGGTGTTGCCAGGAGCAGGGAGTAGGGACAAAGATACAGACTTCCAGTTTTGCAAGATGGAAAGAGTTCTGAAGATGGATGGTGGGGATGGTGGCACAGCAATGTGCTGCTTAAGGCTATTAAACTGTACACTTAAAAATGACTAAGAGGGTAAATTTTATGTTATGGGTACTTTACCACCATTGGGAGAGGGATGATTAATCTTTTTTTAAAAGAAGCGGGAGGCAGCACCAGCTTGAGTCCCTTCAAGGCACTATCTGAAGGCAGCTGCTTGGGGCTCTTCTGGGGGAGCTGCTGGGCACTACAGTCCTGACAGCCTCCCATGGGACAAATAGTCAGAAAAGGCTGGCAGAGAACCGGGGGTGTGCCAGAGACAGCTGGAAATGGAGCAAACAGAAGGAGGGAACAATTTGTGAGGGTTTGCAGCTCTTTGCTGACTGTTCCAGGACAAGTCAGGATGGAACGGGGATCTGTATGGGGCTCAAAGAGCAATTCTCTGCCTCTCTTGGGGTTGTAGGCCTTATTCTGCAGCCTGAGATGCCTGGGTCCTTTGCATCCACCTTTGAATCTGGGGGTTGAGGATTTAGCTCAGTGGCAGAGTACTTGTCTAGCACAGGCAAGGCCCTGAATTCAGTCCTCAGCCCTGGGGGGAAAAAAACAAAACTTTGAATCTGAACCCAATCCAAGAAAACTTCAGTAGCAGACACTCAACCAATGTCTGTTAAGCCATGATTTTTGTTCCTGCTTGGATTTGGGGGAGATGCTTAACACCAAACCCAAGGTACTAGACAAGTGCTCTACCACTGAGCTACATTCCCAGCCCTTTGATCTGTGACTTAAATAAAGCTGGAGCCACAGATTATCAAGGGCCCCCCAATGGCAAGAACAAACCTCCAAGGGAGGCCACCTTCAGCTCCTAGTGCCATTTCTTGTACATACGTGGGAAGCAGGGAGCTTCTGAGTGTGTTTAATAACTTCTGGTATCAGACCAATCTGGGTTTGCATTCTGTCTCTGGGATTTGATCCTGGGTCCCCTCAATTCTGAAATAGGGCTAGTGAGGATGTGTTCCTCCAGGACTATTGTGAGTACTGAACTGGATGACGCATATATTTAAAATGCTTGGTGAGGGCTGGAGCA
Source organism: Aplodontia rufa (assembly GCA_004027875.1). NCBI lineage: Eukaryota > Metazoa > Chordata > Mammalia > Rodentia > Aplodontiidae > Aplodontia > Aplodontia rufa. The sequence goes on along the minus strand of PVKS010006988.1, from coordinate 11,304 downwards.
GTGGCTTGGCGGTTACGGCGCTTACCCAGCATGCACGAGTACATGTGTTCAAACCCCAGCACCCACGTACACAATTAAGTGTCAGAGCAACGAAAGTCATATGAAAAACTCAATAAAAATTGATTCTCTCTCTCTCTCTCTCTCTCTCTTTCACTGTCCTTCTCTCTTTAAAAATAAATAAATAAATAAAATGTTTGGCATATGCATGTAATCCCAGCTACTCAAGGCTGGATCACAAGTTTGAGGCTGCCTGGGCAACTTAGTGAGACCTCCCTCTCAAAATAAATAAATAAATAGGACTGGGGATGTTGCTTGCTGGTAAAGCACCCCTGGGTTCAATCACTAGTACTAAAATAAAATAAAATAAAAAGCTGCCAGTCCCACATACCTGACATGGACTCAAACCTCAATACATGCCAATCCTTTTTTCCTTTCTTGCATAATGTACATTTCTTTCCCCCCACCTTTTCAACTGGTGCGTTATAGTTGTACATAACAGTGGGATCTGCTGTCACATATTTGTACACGAACACAATATAACTACAATTTAGCCAATGCCATTCCACAGTGTTTCCTCTTTCGCTTCCCTCCTGCCTCCCCCAGTCCCTTTCCCCTATTCTACTGATCTCCCTTTGATTCTCATGAGATTCTCCCCACCCACTGCACACCTTTCTTTTTCTTTTTTCTTTCTAGCTTCCACATATGAGTGAAAACACACAAACCTTGACCTTCTGAATTCGCCTTATTTCACTTAACACAATGATCCTAAGTTCCATCCATTTTCCTGCAAATGACATAGTTTCATTTTTCTATGGCTGAATAAGTCTCCACTGTGTATATTCACCATATTTTCTTTATCCTTCATCCATTGATGGACTCCTAGGCTGGTTCCATAGTTTGGCTGTTGTGTATTGTGCTGCTATAAACATGGATATGTATGTATCGCTAGAGTATGTCTTTAGGATAAACACTGAGGAGTGGTACACCTGGGTCGTATGGTGGCTCCATGCCAATCTTTTTGAGGAAACTTTATACTGATTTCCATAGTGGTTTTACTAATTTACAATCCCACCAGCAATGTAAAAGGGATCCTTTTCCTCCACCCCTCCTCTCCAGCATTTATGACTGCTTGTGCTTTTTTGGGGGGAGGTTGTTTGTTTGTGTTTTCTTGTTTTGTTTTGTTTGGGTTTTGTTTTTGTTTTTGTTTTTGTTTTGATGCTGGAGATTGAACCCAGGGCCACTTAACCACTGAGCCACATACAAAGCCCTTTTTATGTTTTATTTTGAGACAGGGTCTTGTTAAGTTGCTGAGGCTCACTTTGAAGTTGCAATCCTCCTGCCTCAGCCTCCCTAGTTGCTGGGATTACAGGCGTGCAGTGCAATACCCGGCTATTGCTTGTGTTCTTGATGACTAATATAGGGCAATCTTTAGAAGGAGCAGTTGGGATAGGTCTTCTTGCAGGAAGGATGGCCAAGGATGGATCTGACTCGGTGCGCACTCCCCCATGAACAGAGGCAGGACAGCATTTGCTCCTGCTGTGATCAAGGAGTTGAACTCCATCATGATGGGGACATCACAGGCATCTTCAAGTGGGACGAATGGGAAGCCAGCAAAGATAGTGGAGGCTGTAGTTTCCTTCTGACACGTATATTGGACCAGGTCACTCCCTAAAGCCATATGTGCCTCCCCATTACCTGGAAAAGGAAGCCAAACTCATTAGTCCAATCAAGAGGCATTTAGGATCTGACCCAACTTTATTTCTAACTTTTATTTGATCTTATGTACTTCAAGTACTTAGACTTACTCCTGTGTCCACACCTTTGTGTATGCAACTCTTCCCTCTTAGAGGGCACTTTCCCTATCTACATGTCCGTATTGCATCTGTCTTTCAAGGCTCAGATCAGATGCCACTGGTTCTTCAAATCTGAAACAAGGTTCCCTCAACTCCTGCGAGGCTCTCTTAGTACTGGAGAATTTATTCTCGCAGCTCACCTCTTCCCGCACAGTGAGGCCCTGAGCCGAGTCCATAGCCCCTGTAGCACCCCCTACGGAGTTTTCTGGTGGTGAGTGTTCTGTAGAGGAACGTGGGAGGGAGGAAAGCCAGTATAGCTAACCTGGGAAGCTCACCAAGTCTCCCGTGCAGGGTTTTATTGCAGGTGGGTCACATAGACATGGGTGACCTCCCCGATGGCTGATCTTAGTCCCCAGCCCCTCCAGAGGTTGAATTGATAACTTGTGGCCCAAGACCCTCACCATAAATCACACTGTTAATGTAGACTGTCTGGTGTGGCCTGAGCCCAGGTAAACACTTATGAGGCAGGATATTCTAGGAGTTTAGAGTTCACCTCCTGGGAGCTTGAGAGCAGGGCCCAGTGTCTCTGGACAAGGTTAATCCTTTACTGCTCAGAAGGGAATTTCTGTGAATATCTTAAATGATATACAAAATACTTGAGTACAGGCAACATTTCCTAAGATTTATGTCCACAGTTCCTGTTGGGTCTCAAACAAAAAAATTGACCCAAAAGGAACTATATGTTTCCTATGAGGTCCTTCTTAGTCCCTGGAATTTGGGGCCACAAACTGGGTCGAAAGAATGAAGTTTGATTTCAAATACTCCATTCTTTGACAGAATCTTAGGACTAATCTCCAAGAACCTGAGCATCTGTCCCAAAATATAAGGAGTCAGGCTGATTGCCCATTCTTTCCTTTCTGCTGCTACCCCGGCCCCTGGCCTCTGCTTTTCCCAGGAGTTCAGTTGTGGCCCACATACCTGATGGCCATTTCTTCCAAGCAGGTATTTCTACCTGAAAGCAGGTATTTCAGCTTCCAGAACCTTTATTGAAGATCATTTTTTTAAAGCTGGACTCAATTCCCAGTTCGGGAGGCCACAAAGGAGTCATGCTATGTCCCCTAGCCCATCCCCAGGCTCCTACAGGAAAGACCTCCCTGTCCTGCCAGGTTGGCAGTCAGCACTGAGTAGAGGGAGCTCAGCTCTTGGCCCAAGATCCATGACCCAGGAAAGGTGCCTGTGCCCAGTGGAAAGTTTGGACTGAAGGACACTCTTTTCCAAAGACCTAGGTCTAATATTTACTCAAAGTCTGAAATTTATGCAGAGAAAAACTCCCAAGTTGCCTGGGCTGGAGCTGAAGGTGGAGCACAGGAAGAGGCAGGTCTGGAGTATGAGAGTATTTTCCACAGAGGACATGGCAGAGATGAATGTCCCTGGGTAAAGGACTCAGGAGCATTAATCATGGTGTGCTTCTCCACTTTAAACTGGAATTCCTGGGAATTTGCAACTCAGAATGGGGAGGGTGGGAAGCATGGGGCAAGACTAATGGTATTGAGCCAAGTTCATTCAAGTGCCCACACCTGCCATTCCTATCCAAGCAGGAGAGGACGGAGAATGGATATTCCCATTGGCCACAGCTGTGCTCCAGTCCCCTCCTCCCTGGCAGCCACACCCAGAGTTAACCTCCCTCCTGGGGCTTCAGTTGCTCTTGGAAGGTGAGACTGTTTTGAGACCCGACTGTTGTAATCAGTCTCAAGCTTAACACTCCTCCCATTCCCAAACTGATCCAAAAGAGTCATTGGGTCATTCACTCAACAAATACTCCTTGAGCACCTACTATGTGCCATGCACTGTTCTAGGCACTGAGAATATGGCAGTGAGCAAAACAGACAAAAGTCCCCACCCTCATGGAGCATATAATCTATCAGGGAAACAGACAATAAGCAAACAGGCAGGAAAAGACAAAAACTTCAAATAATAGTAATGCAGCAAATGGACTTTAAGAGTACATGATATAGGTCAGGTGCAGAGGTGCACATCTGTTATCCCAGCAACTAGGGAGGATGAGGCAGAAGGATCACACATTCGAGGATATCCTGGGCAACTTAGCAAGACCTCTCTCAAAATAGAAAATAAAAAGGACAGGGAATGTGGCTCAATGGTAAAACACCACTGGGCTCAGCCCCCAGCACCAAAAAAAAAAAAAAGTGTGCATGATAGGAGGGGAGAGAACAGGGCAGTCAGGAAAGAGATGTCTGAACTGAGGCCAACTCTGGGATGACTAGGAAGAAGGAAGACTAGTACAAAAAGACAGTGTGCTGAAGGGACAACTGGGATATGCTGGAGTCAAGGACATGGGAGCGGAGGTATAACATGTGGTCCAGGCAGAAGAGGGCAGAAGCTGTGGGAAGAAGCTGGACCTTACTCCAGGAACACCTGCCCTCTTGCTGAGGATCATAGGCCAAGTTCCTCTGTGCTCCTGCCACCCTTCTGACTTAAGCTCCACACCCCTGGCTCACTCGAGACCCTGTGTGATATAAGTTCCTCCCAACCCCACCTGGCATCCTACAGGATCAGACCAGCAGGATCAGACCACTCGAGGCCATAGAGACCCCATTGGGTGATTTATAGGGAACAAGAAGCTTAGAACAATTTGTACAGGGAGTCATCATTCTCTGCTTCTCATCTTATCTGGAAATCAGCATTTTCCAGAGTCTTCATCCATGGAAATTCTGGCCAGAAATGACAAGAAATTTTTCCAGGGTCACCCAAATAGCAAGTTTTGGGTCAAAGGTATGAATTTATGGAGTGTTCTTAAGGTACATGTCCTCTGCTACACTATGTTGTCTCCTAGGAAACTTGACAAGAGGCCATTTCGGGAAATTGCATAGAGTCTGGGTTCATAGTAGACCACAGAGAGCAGATGAAGAACAGTAAATCTCTTGTCACAACAGATTCAAGTCAAAGAGATATTGCCAGCAGAGACATATATCCATAAGGTGAACAGAATCAAGGCAGAGAGGCTAGGAGGGAGAGAAATTGACATCATCCTCGACTATTTCCCATGCTGCACATCTGGAACCAGGGTCTGCTCTTCCTGTTCCCCATTGTATCCACAATAATCAAACAGGCAAGAAAAGACAATGATTTCAAATAATAGTAATTCAGTAGATGAACTTTAAGAGTACCCATGAGCCCACATAGACCTTTAGCAAACCAAGGCCAGCTCTGGTTTTGTTGGTGGACACACATCCTCCTGGTTCCTGGTCAGGACGGTGAGGTTGGCCACAGGCTGGCACTGGCCAGAACAGCTCTTGAGGCAGATTTTTGGAAGCTGAAGTTCAAAAGTGGCTTCATTCCCTTGTCTTCCTTCTCCTGCCTTCTGTAACCAACAGCTCAGGAATCAACAGGAGCTGGCCTGCCCTTCCAGTTGCCCAAGGCCAAGGATCTCACATGGCAGGGGGGGACATTAGGAAGACTCACAAGCCCCTGGGAGAGTTCTGCTAACTTTTCCATGAGCTGGCTGATAGAAGTCCAGATCCTCCTAAGCAAATTGTGTCTATTCATTGGCAGGCTCTGCTGAGACTCAGGCCATTTAACCAGGAGTGACTTGATTAGAGTTCTTCTAGAAACCCATCCTGAAACTCCCTGGGAGGACATTAGCAAGGCCTGCCTGCAGCCCTTGCAGGCAGTAGTGGACCTATGTAGTGGCCTCCTTTTTCAGAGTTCTTGAAATATTTGCCAGATGGACACTGGGGAGAGCCCCAGTGGACCTAAGGGAGTGCAAGAAAATCCAAGACTCAGAGCCCCTCCCTGGTAACTGAAGGTCCCAGAAAAGGTTAGGACTCTATCATGGGAGCCACCTCCTCCAGACTGAGCCCTGCATTCATTAGCAGAAAGATTCCCCCAATCCTGCTGAAATTCCAGGCATTCTGCAGCCCCTGGGAGACTTGGAATATGTTTTCCCTCTGCTGTGAACTAGTCAGGGATATATTTGCCCCTAAACCCCTCCAAATCTGAAATGTGAACGTGCCCCATCTCCTTCTTGATTGAAATGTTGTTGGCTGAATAATGGAATGAACCAGCAAAACTAATGAATGCAGAAGAGCTGGGGATGTTGAGGAAAACCGTGGAATTTGCAGTCATGATCAAACTCAGTCACTTGCTATTTGTGTGACTTTGGGCAAGTTACTTAGCCCCTCTGAGCAGCTATCTCCTTGTCTATAAAGAACAATACCTATTTTTGCAAACTTGTTTTCAGGATGAGAGATGGCCTTCACACAGCTCAGAACACAGTTCCTGAGCAGAGGCCCTTCATAAAGATGATCCTTAGATTGTTCATGAAGCCTCTATTTAAGCTGATTTGGGCTAGAAGGTATTCATTGGTCACCTGAAGGTAGGGAGAGGACAACTGTCCTCAGTGACCACAGAGAAACTCTGAGGTATCACTGGATACAGTGGTAACAGCACTGATTCATTACAGTCCACAACTTTATCTGAATCCACATCCTATACCCAGCCTTGGGGTGGATCAGGAAGAAGTCCTAGGCTGGCCTAGTTGGAGGGGCGTTCTCAATGTTCAGTATCATTGCAGATCAAAAGACCAATCATCTGGGGCACCATGTAAGTTCAAGATAGACAGGAACTGTATTTGGGTGTGAGATCTTGTCAAGTTTGCACACATTGTTTGAGTAACTACTATGTGCAGTGGCTCTGGGCTCAGCGCCCACAGTAGGTAGACCTGTATTATACTAGATTGAGCATAGTGATGGGTGTGCACCAGGCAGGTGTTTACCCCTGAGTGGGGAAGAATCAAGTGGGAGCAGATTGGGGAAAAGAGCATTTGCTGAAGGCCAAACCACATCTCTCCTTCCATTTCTACAGCAGTCCTATGCTATGCAATCCATCCTGTCTTATCAGCACTTTAGAGGCAAGGAAACTGAGCCTCCCAGAGGTTAAATAATTGGGCCAAGGTAATATGTTCACATGTAATTATCAGAGTTGTGACTGAAATTGATCCATCTAACTCCAAAACCATTACCTTTCCACCACAGGGCCTGTCCCCATCCCATCTATCCCCACCCACACACATCCCTGTGAGTGTCGGCCTTGTAGTTTAAAAAGCAGTGGGAAAGAAGCCTGAGCCAGGATGTGTTTGTTAATAAACTGGTTCTAACAGCAAGACAAAGGGCATGGACAGAAAGGAGATATTTCAGGCAGGGCATCTGAGACAGATCCCAGGGGGCACATTCGTGCTGAGTCTCAAAGAAGAGTCAGATTAGGTCAGGTGTGAGCTAAGGGAAGTGTGTTCTGGAAGGACTGAAGCGTCTGAGCAAAGGAAGGGAGGAGAAAGAGCAGGGGGAGGGGAGGGAGAGCCCAGGGATTGAACAGGACACTGTCAGAGGCAAGACCAGCCCCACCTTAGCAGAGGGTTCCAGTAGCCAGGTAAAGTATAGCCTGCAGGTGGCCCGGCCCAGTAAGACTCTTTAGGTCTTACTTCATTTCTTCCCAGATTCACCACCTGAGCCTTGCCCCTGCCTGCAGGGCTTCCCTGCTCTCCTTAGATGACTCCCTCTCTGCACCCCTGCCCCCAGCATATAGAGAGCACAGGGTCATCTTTTCAAGTTGGTATAGCCCTGGCTGTGGGAACAGAACAAGCAAGAGGAGCTGTCCCTAGCCAGGAAGCTGTGAATGATGACACAAAACTCATCCTGTCCCCAGATGTCAAAAGGGTCAAACTCTGTCCTGCACTGAGTAGAGCTGGCATTTAGAATCTCAGAGAATTTCAGGGCCAATGCTCCCAACCCACCCCCATTTCAGAGATGAAAAATATGAGGCTTAGGGTCATATAGCCAATTAGGTCAGGGTCAAGGTTAGGACCCAGTGCCACTCATCCACATGTGCAGGTTTGCCTAGGTGCAGGTTTGCCTCCATCCCCAAGGTTATAAGCAACTCCAAAGGAAAACCCTTGGCCTCTGCTATTGACCCCTCTGCCTGAGAAGAGCTGCCCGAGGGCAATCGTAGGCAAAACTGTGGCTTTATCTGCAGCCTCCCCCACCCCACTGCCAATGATTTTTTCAGAGGATCTAGTTAATTACCTAGAAAGCAGGGAAATATTTATGGAATTTGATTTAAGATGGTTCAGTGATGAAAGAGTAAAACACTTTAAATAAGGAAATCTAAGAAGGAGAGAGTGAAACAGAGGGAGTGAGGGAGAGCAAGAATAAGGAAGTGGGGAGAGGAGAAAGAGGAGGAAATATAAAGTGTATTCACATCCACAGAAAGCACCTCCACGATTTGCCTGGGTGTGAAATTTGTGTGATGTTTCCAATTTGCAGATGAGAAGACTGTCACCTAGGACCTTTCATGAGTTCCAAAGTGAGTTAGGACAGAGCCAGGACTGGAAGCAGCTTCTCCACACTCCCTTTCCTTGTCAATCCCCATGTCATTTAGAACGCGTATAAAAATGGGGAGCTGCAATTGAGACCACCCTGGCCAGCTGTGCCTTGGTGGGGTCCCTACTCTTTCCCTGTGCTGGGTTTGAAACCCCAACCTCTAGAGCACTTGTTAGCAGTTGTATGCCAGATGTCAGGATGGGTCGTCTCCATGAGTAAGCAACAAGACAAAGGCTCTGTTGGGAGATTAACTTGTAAATTAGTGATGAACCCAGGCTGATAGTGGTGGAGGGAGGGGATGTCACCTTGGTCCTTGCTCCTTGGCCCTTCCAAGCTCCTCCTGCAGGACTTAAGTCAGGGACACAGAGACACTCAGTCACTGGCAAATCTTACTGATCCAGCAGTCTACTAAATTCCTGGGTCCGCTCACTTATCCAACAAGGAGGTGTCACATACCATTTTTTATTGTTCCTGACACTGAGTGGGTTTAACACATAGAGGGTTTTCTTTTTTTTAATTAAATATTAGTTTTCACCCCCAAGGAAGGCATAATTCTGTGTGGTGAAACAAAGCTAGCACTTGAAAAGCAAGAACATCAAATGCTAAAGCAGGTGCGGATACAGGTGTAGTTGGGAGACAGAACCAAGGGGCAGGCCCCGATCCAGGAGGCTTCACGGAGGACACAGGAGCCTCCAGCATCAGGGAAGCAGGAGGGCTGCGTGTGATCCCCTACCCAACAAGTGCCTGCCAAGCCCACGCTGCTATATCAGGCTCTCACAGGGCACGTGACATGGAGACGGATGTGGCCAGCCCTGCCTTAGGGCTGGCAATTGCCCTTGGTTTCAGAGTTAGCTTCAGTGGCCCCAGGCACACATTCAGGGTTGTGGAATCAATGAAGTAATAAGCTTCATAAGGTGGAAAAAGAGAAGTACCCATTACCCTTCTCCAGCCTTGTTCGGTATTTACTCTTGAGTTACTTCCAGTAGGATGGTGACATATCCACTCTCAAAAAGGAAAGAAAAACAGTGCTCACCTCATATTTAGTGTTTTCTAATTACTGTGGTGTAAATGTTCCCATCATGACCTATTGAAAGTGACCAGTGTGATATTGCTGATTGTGCAGCTGGAAAGACATGCTTAAAGTTGGCCACAGTGAGCTGGGGCACAGCACAGCTTCTTTCAGGAACCCTGGGAAGGAAAAGCCTGATTTTTTTCCCTCCTCTGGGTGGACCATGACCTTCCCAAATCACATGCCTGATTGGTGCTATCACTAATCAATACAGACACACACATCACAAGCAAGCAGTGGGTCTCTAGCTGAGATTCACTGAGTATAAAGGGGAGTCTACCTCACAGGGCTGGGTACTCAACAAATGAGTCACACCTCTCCCCACTGCAAGGCCCAGAGCTGAAGGAGATGGTGTCTCCTGGCCTCCACTTCCTTATGCATCAATTCAGCAGACATTTCCTGATCACCTTTCTCTGTGCAAGGCACCATGCTGGGTGCAAGGGAGGCCTAGGAGAGCAAGACAAGCATTCACTATCTTCCAGAACTAGCTGGAAATTATGAGGGACAGAACTGGGTTCTGGTTCTGACTCCACTTCCAACCTACTATGTGGCAAAGCACACAACCTCCCAGGGCCTCAGTTTCCTCACCTGTAAAATGAAGGTGTTGGAGCTGATGTTCAGTAAGGTCCAACCCAGCTCTGACCTTCTATGGCTCCCAGGAGGAAAGAAAGATTTGGAAGCCACAGAAGGAAGGGCTGGTTGGAGACACCAGGAATGTCTCTGTGGTAGAACAGCAGCTGAGAGAGCAGACTGATGACCCAGAGATCTGCTGTGAGACCTGTGAAAGAGGGGGGATGTGTTTTGTGTGGCTTCTGATGGTGGAACCCGTGGGCAGGTTACAGTGGGGGTGGGCCACCTTCACCCCATCTTGGAAGATCTGAGCTCCCAGTGAAGATGGGATGGGCCACATTGTGAGGGAATGAGCACCTGTCAATCAGAAAAAGGCTGAACACCGCCTGCCCAGACCACCTGGGCAGGATTCCTAACCAGGAAGCTGGTGTAAAGCCCCACAATCATCCATTCTGAAGGAACCAAAAAAGCCATTTCGTCCACTGAAAAGGCAAATAACAGTCCAAAAGATGACGTTACGAAGAACAAATAGCCAGTACATGCCTATGGAAAAAAAGACTAGAAAAAACTATCAAAACACCAGTAATGATTGGATTAGGATGGGGATTATAGTGATTCTTTTTTCTCCTTTTCCCTATTTTCCAAATGTTTGGGAGGGTGGTGATGTTGTTTTTGAAAGGAAAGCAGTTTTATTCTTTATGGAAAGTCATCTGGTCCACCTCTCATCCCAGGACAGGAAACCTCTCTACAACCGCTAAACTCCCTTCCAATCCCACAGCTCTGAGATGCTCACTTAAGCCCAACAAAGTGGGAGGCAGGAGGACAGTGATGTGGAGGGTGCAGGCTGTGCCAGGCCCTGTGTGGGCCAAAGACACAGTGGCCACCCTGAGCCGGGAAAACAGAATGGCACCTTATCTCACCATTCCGTGAAACAGGCATGGGAAGGTCCTGTGTTGTTGAGCAATAGGTGGCCCCAGGACTGGGAGCTGGGACTGAGGGTCTCCCCCACACATGATGCTGAAAGAGAAATTTAGAGGTGAGCTGCTGAGCTGCCCATTCGGACCTATAATCCGATGGAATCAAGGCCAAGGTTGTGGCCAAGTTGACAACCATGGAGTCCTGGGGTTGCCCTGTCTCCAGCTATGGTGCATGCACACACACACACAACCAAGGCTCAGCTGAAAAGCACCAGCATGCTTGCTCTCCAAGCCTCCTAGGAGTTCTCCCCAGAGAAAATCAACTCCTTCATGATCAGCCGGGTCAACACTCAGCCATCTTCCCACCACCATCCAGCATCCCTTCCCTGTGCCATACATTCCTCCTTGTTCTCATTTTCAGCCCTACCTTTCCTCCTCCAGGGGCCACATAACCCCCTCACCACCTCCAGCCCCTCACCACCTACATCCCTCACCACCTCCAGCCCTCACCACCTACAGCCCTCACCACCTCCAGCCCTCACCACCTACATCCCTCACCACCT
>PVKS010006987.1:62672-75509 GCA_004027875.1 Aplodontia rufa | reverse complement strand
GTGGTACATTTATACCATGGAATATTACACAGCAATTAGAAACAATGACATTGCAGCCTTCGAGGGTAAATGGATGGTTATGGAAGAGATCATGATGAGTAAAATCAGCTTAACCCAGAGATCTAAGGGTCGATTGTCTCCACTCATCTGTGGAGGTGGGGACTAGACCATGGACAATGAGAAAGTTGGTCTAGAAACATGAGTTAAATTCAGATAAGATGTAATGCTTTACAATTTAATACTATTTTTAGAGTTACAACGGGAAGGGGAAGGGAGGGATAAGGGAGGGTAATTGGGGGGGGGCACTCCTGGGGACAGTTGTAATGTCCAGAATATATACACATCTTATACACATTTTATATTGTTTTGTTAAAATCTTGTATGGTTGCTCAAAAATAAAAAAATTAAAAAAAAAAGAATGTTGGAAAATAGAGATCAAAGGCATAATTTTACTCCAAAATCTGTGCAATCTAACTTGGTTTATGACTAAAAAATGACTAATTCTCAAACTTTTAAACTTTATTAAATGTTGTAGTAATGCATTGAATAAATTCCAGACCTACATAAATACAAAAAAAAAATAATTGACAATAGAATGGAATCAAAATAAAAATGGTATTTGAAAAAGCCTACCATTAAAACCTGCAATTGAATGGGTAATTTTTTTTTTTTTTAAAGAGAGAGACGGACAATGAGTGGGAGGGAAACAGAATTGATTTTATTTAGTTTTTTTGTGTGGATTTTGTTGCTTTGACATTTCATTGTGTACATGGTGCTGGGGTTCGAATTTGTGTCCTTGCCCATGCCAGGAAATTCTGTAACTGGGGAGCTACCACTCTAGCCCTAAATGGGGTACTTTTGAAATTTTACTTTGTGGGGGCAGCGCTAATGTTAAATGTGTGCATCCAATTAATTCTTTAGGTCTTTTAAAAGTATGGCTCATGAAAGACTTTTCATTAAACTATATAACTGTTAAGACCTTAAAAGAATTTCCTACTTTCTAGAGGAAAAGGGAAAGAAAAAGCAGGCCAAGGCTGAACTTCCCAAAGGATCCTGATTCTGATCAGAAATGCAGAAAAACAAATTGGTAAGGACTAAAAAAATTTTTTTTACTATTTGAAGAAAAAGGGCAAATAATTTGATTTTAGACTAATGCTTCTGCATTTCAAAGGATTAATGTTCAAACAATCACTTTACCTTTGAATAATTAGAGAATAGGAACAAATTTATATATAAACGTAAGGTTTCTTACTGTTGGCATTCTGTTATTGGAGTTATTTTTATATTTTGTATTGGAGTTCAATATGCATACACATTGTTAGAGTATCGTATTGCCAAACTTCCATTGGACCATGCCTTGGGAAAATGTTGATGCTTTCGGGGCACAATAGAATTGTGCCTCCTTCTATTTCCGGTTTGCCTCATACTCCCCAAGTGCCACCTGACCTCATCATGTGTTCCATGAAGAATTAGACTTCAGTGCATGTCTTTGACCATACCTGGGACACTACTGCAGCAACTGCATAAATATCCACCTTCTATGAATCTAAGTGTGTCTGGAGTTGATGTACTGGGAAGACATTCATATCACACTGGAGATTTACACCACTCCTAGCTTCTCAGCATGATGTGAGGAAAGCCATTCATTGTAAGTTCATGTGTTATTGCAGGGGGAAAAGTTGTGCAAAAAAAATCTGGAATTGAATACGTAGAGATAAATGGAATTTCCATCTACTATGATTAACTTTTCATAAATGGGTCCAGTATGTAGAGTTCTCTGGAATAAGCAATAAACTGACAATCAGTATGCACAGGAAGATGCCCAAAAAGCAATACTATCCAAGTATTATGATAACAACCTGTTGAAGGTAGCAAAAGACAGTGCTAATGATATGCTAATTGCCTCCCCAAGGGGTAAAAAGAATAACACTCTTAATAAAGTCAATTGTATTTAAATCCTATGGACAAAATAACAAAAAGAAGAAGGTCAGGATGATAGGTGAGGGAAAGTGTATTCATACTCCTGATCTCCCTTCCAAGTGGTGTCCTTCCTCTCATGAGAAAGCCTCTAACAGGGAATACACTTGGTCATCTCCAGGGCAGGGAGCACATCTTCCAACCTTCACTTTGTGGGACCGAGTAGGTCACCCTGGAATTCAGCCACACTTTTTCACAGTGATACTCTGTTAAAAGTTTAACAACCAGTTTTCCAGGAGGAAAAAAATCCCAATTGTATCATTTTCCAGTCCCCATGGTGCAATTATCCCCCATCAGACTGATTTGAAGGTACAAACAGGATAATATTGAACTCAGAGTAGGGAAAACAGGTGAACTATCAGTTCCTACCCACCTGGAATGCAACATTGCTTGAGAGGGTCATTTCTCATGCTGCCTTTTATTGGAATTTTTGTGTCACTTGCCTTCAGTCTGCTTAATCTGAATTATTTTTAATTGATTTAAATCCGGACCTGGCAACATGAGTGCTAATTACTTTTTCTCTCTCAAATACCAATATGTAATATACTATTTCTAATTTACCTTTTTATACCCTTTGGTCAAACAAGTAACTTAATCATACTAAGCACATAGCAAATGCTAGTGCTTAAGTTTGATTTTATGATGGTATAGGAATATTTTCATTTATATAAAATAGCATGGTGTGCAGCCTCCATTTGAACAACCTAGAAAACCATTTGCCTACTTCAAAGAGAAATGCAGATGTTTCTTACTTTTGAAACTCTGAAGAATAAAAATATGAAGTTATTTTATTTAGTAACTTCAAATATTTCTACAAAAAGTGTTTGGATATATTTTTCTTCTTGAAGGAGGCTTCAGTTAAAACAAATAAATTCTTTGCACATGCAGATAGTATATAATAAACGTCAGTTTAATGAAATGAATTCCCCAATAGTTTAATATAGAAAAATTAAGCACAAAATATTAGTTATGTATAATATTAAGTACAATTGCCTACTTAAATTGGTAGTATGTGTTTATCGTTAATAAAAATGTATTAATTTTTCAAATTAGTAAGGAGCTACATTGGCAAGGCATATGTTAATTATTTTAACTGAAATATGCTCTTACACATTATCGTAGTCACAATAATTACAGTGGATTTTATATGTTGGTATGTGTCTCACGATGTTTCTCCTATTCTGGTATGTTTTGTAACGACTTTCATAAACTTTTCTTTGAAGAACAATTGCTACTATTAGAAAGTTGACTTTTTTTGAAGCTTAAATGTGACATGAGGGGATAAGGAGAAAAACATTTTTCCACATAATAGCTAGCATTGCATATCTATTGTGAAATATAGTGTCAGAAGAAGCAGAGAACTGAGCACAAGACAGCAAAGCTGTGACTCTAAATTTGGTACACAATTGAACTCTGCTCAGTTGATCTCTTCCTCTTTGGCGACAGTGTAATTGAAGTTAGCAGAAATTAAAGTACACTAGAATCCTCTTGTAATGCGGTAAGTACGGTTCAGGGATTAATTCATGTAAAAGGCGGTGATGATATTTTGAGAATGAATTGAACTAAATAAGCCTAAGCAGGTAGGGTGTTTGTACTTTTATGGGTTTGGCTTTATTTTCCAAATTCAGGTATCAGTTGAAATTTTATCCCATCTGTGGGCAAATGTCTGCTCTCTTTTAATTGTAGAAGGGAGAAAAAGGCAGATTTTAAGACTAGATGGGGTTTCCCTCAGAGTAATAGTGATTCAAAGAACCTCCTGGTAAGTTAGTTGTCCTACTACCCCTGTCCACAGAGTTAGGAAGGATCAATACTAAGGATATAAGGACCTTTCCTCAAACTACTTAGCTCAAGTGGGGGTCTAACATCATCTGTCCATAATTGCTCTCCTCCTTTGACCACCTACCTTGAAAATTTGAGTTGGGTTGAGGATGAAAACCCATTATCAATCTTTATCATCCAAATCTGCATTATCAGGGACCTGTAATATTGCAAAATTTTATTGTGTTTGTACTAGGGGATTTAAGTAAATAATCCCATAGGCCATATCCTTGACTTTTGAGATTACAGGTTAAATAAAAGACTATTAAGGAGAAACATGAAGCATTGAATTGGGTTCTCCAACATCACTAAACTGCTTCTGGTCCAGGGGCTTACCTCCTATATCATTTTTATATTCAACATTATATACATGTACTTTTAAAAGATTATGTATGTATAAAGGATTCAAAGGCTAGCCAAAAGTCTATATAAAAAATTATAAGTAACTCTTTTAGAGACTGGAGTTAAAAAGGAAATAAGATGAAGAGTGATATAATGGACTTCAAGAAAGCAAATACAGCAAGAAGTTGTTTGAATTAAATCTATCAAGTCACAGACTAAAAATAAATAAGCTTACATTTTGTTATAAATCACTAATTCTATGTATAGATAATCATTTCTTAGAAGAGCCTGTATCTATCAACAAAATATAAAGTGCCTTTTCTTATGAAATCTCCCTTTTCTGAAATCTCTTCAAACACTAAGCATATTTTCATTTATTTGAAATATATTAATTATTATCTACTTGAAAGTGAGAAGGAAGATTGGAAGATATCATAAGACTTACTTATGTTCTACAAAACATATAACTCAAAATGAAATGCTCATTAAGGAAGATTGGATAATTATTAGGGAACATTTGTTAATATAGTGCAATATTTCCTGCTTAAAATTTCTCACTCCGTAATTTTTTGTCATGACCTTATTATTCTATTTCTTAGTCTCAGATTCATTTTGAGATTGCTCAAATTATTTAAAATTTATTTAACTTCAGAAAGCATTTAATCCAAATTTTATTCCTGTTCATGCTCATTCTATACAGTTTCCAACATTAAAGATTCCTTATAGCAGAATCTGGAATCACATCATACACCTTCTCTCAATGCACCCTTTTCTCTGTACCCCAGGTTTGCTGAAAAAAAAAACCAAATCAAAATGGAGTGTCTGCTTCTGATATCTATAATTCCATTGTTAAGTTTCTCTTATTCTTCAAATTACTAATCCATTCCCCTCCTAGTTATATTAAAGACCTCACAGTTCTCATCTATAATATTGCTGGAAATGCATTGATTTATTTTCTTCTTCTGATAAACCCAAGTCAGAATCTCAGTAACTCCTCCTCACTATAGAGTAACCCCTGGCCAGTAGGCCCATAATGATTCTCTTTCTCTTGTAATCTATCTCAAGTTTCATAAGTGTGTAAATCAGTTTTTTCATATGTTCAGAATACCTGACAATAATAAATTAGAGAAGGAAAAGATTAATTTTGACTTACGGTTTCAGATCTTTGGTTCAAGGTCAACTGACTCTCTCTCAGGGTCAGAGATGAGGCACAGCATCCCAACAGAGGGGATGGCAAAGGAAAGTGGCTCACTCCCCAAAGGCCATAAAGGAGAGAGAGAGAGAAAGAGAGAGAGAGAGAGACAGACAGACAAAGAGAAAGTGAGAGAGAGAGAGAGGGAAACAGAGGGAGAGACCTAGAGAAGAGGATGGCAGGGAAGATGAAATCTTCCAGGGAACTCCCCCAGTGTCCCACTTCCTCCAGTCACATTCCTTCCACCTGCCTCTAGCTACCACCTAGTTAGTCCATTCAAATGGGAATGAACAGATTAGGTAACAGCTCTCATAATCTAGTCATTTTACTCCTGGATATATCTGCATTAACACGTGAATTTTGGGGTGACACTTTATATTCAAACCAAAACAATAGCCAAGTTTTTCTCAACTTCCTTAAGGAGTGATCTTCCTATGTCACTGTCCAAATCTGAAACATTTGGTTCTGCTTTATGACTGCTAAAAGCATCTATGCATTTCATACTCTGTACTTTTATGCCATCACACATTAGAATGTATTCCCTGTGATGCTGTAATGTACGGGTTGTGTCCTCAGAATGACTTAAAAAGACTAAGAAGAGAGTGTTTTTCTCAATTTTTAAAATCCTTACAGGTTAATAAATAGAGGATTCATGTCTTGTCTCCATAATATAACATAAACAGAGTCAAGTAATCTGCAATTTTAAAGAGAATAAAAAAGAGGAGTTAGAGAAGTTGAAAAATATCTCCCTCTCCGGAGATAACAAGACATACAAATGTTGGCAAAGCATATAGTCAGAAGAAAGCTACAGAGATAAATACTTGATTTAATCAAAGCTGGCTTTAGATGAATGGGTTGCACAGATGAATCTTTCCATTGTAAATGAAAGTAGGGGTAAGAAGGCTTTCTTTCAAAGTTCTCATTTCAAGTTATTTAAATCTGCATATGGTTTATGAACTCACAATATAAAATCAACTGAAGTCCATAAACCAAACATACTATTTCACTCTATGCAATACCCTCAATGACAAAGTTCTATCTGAGAAATACAGGCACCATCCATTACTCTCCGAAAGGAACTGAAATACCTTTCAATTGTCAGTGAAGTGAAGAATCATGACAAGCATCATAAAACATAAGCCCAGCCTTCAGCTCAAAATTTTATTAAATATTTTGATTCAAAAGGCAACACTAAATGAATATAAAGATGCAATTTGATTTTCAGTTGACTCAGGTATAGTTGTCAGATATTCTGGAAAGTCCTGTTGCACTCCCTGTGTAGATTATCCTGCACCATGTAGCTTCCTGGTATGTCTTTAAATCCTACTAATCTTTTATTAAGAAAAAGAATAAAATTAAACATTATTTGTTAAAGGATCTGACATTTTCCAAGTTTCTTTTTCTTTGCATACTTGGGCATTTCCTTTTTAATTTTTTCTCTTGACACTCCTGCTATAAGTATTGTTTTATAGAAGACCAATATTCTATCCTTTGAAATAAAATAGTCAAAAAAATTCATTTTTTTACTACCTGGAAAAGAGACCACAATTGACAACAAAGGCTCCTTAATGCATTTTTATGCCCTCAGGAAACAATCTGAAATCTTCATCAGTTTTTTAATATTTACATATTTAATACAGCATTTTCATAGTTTGCATAGTTAAAAAAATGACTAGACATATACTTTACAATTAACTTTTCTAAAGATTTATAATATATTGCAAGTGTTTACCATATTTTTATTTTGTCAGCACCTTAGTTATTTGAATGAAACTCAGTTATTTGAATGAAACCGAACATAACCAATTACAGGTAATGATTTTGACTCCAAGTGCGGATGGAAACTTTGCGCTGGAGATTAAGCATGTTCTTTTCAGATGTATCAAATTTACAGACAATAAGCTAAAGAAGACAAAAGAAAATTCCACATCCAATGTATGGGTCCCAAATTGGTTTGAAGTTGACAATTACAGACTTAAAAAAAAAAAACCTGAGTCTTATTGCTTTCAGTCAAATCAACATTTGAATTTATTTCATTTTAAAAAATGAAAGATATCACTATACCAAGTATCTTAACTATCTCATTTTTATCCTTGAAATCAAATTAATTATAATTGCAATAATTTAAGAAGCAAACTATCCATTTATTCACATCACAAATATTTGTTAATGAACCACTATAAGCAGAAAACTTTGATTAGGGGCTTAAAGATGAGAATGAAGCCATGATTACTGATATCAACAAGTATCTCAGAAAAATAGTTATAAAAACAGAGTTACAAAATTACCTGCTATACAGATGAAAATTGAAACACAGTGGGAACCTACAGGAAAGGTAATTTTTAGTGTCTAGAGAGGAGAGGAGGTAATATGGGAAGGAACAGATGATGTTCATTAAGCTACAGACAGTGAAAGCCAATCGCCCAGAACTCTGGCCTAGAGTCGCATTCTGTGCAGATGAACCACTGTTGAAACAAGTATGATAAACCTCAGCGTGTCTGAAGTAGCAACTGTTCAGTGTGGTTAGAGCCACGAACCGTAAAGATGCAGAGTGCACGAAATCAGCCTGGACAGGTGGATAATTAAGGATTCATATATTGCCACAGGGAGTTTGTAAATATTTTGTAAATCACTTGTTTTCAGGTTGTTGCCTTCTGTTCTGCTCTACAGATGCAATGAAGTACCACCAGCTACTCAGCAAGCCATAATGGAAAAATCCTGAAACCATCTACTCTCTTTTTATGTCCTTGTCCCAGACATTGAACTTCACATCCAGTCAACTCCCTATACATATTACTCAAAATATTATTTGAAAGAGGTTTTCCCCTCTAAACTAGGTTTAAAAAACACTATTAAAAGTAATGGTATTTCTCTTTTATCTGCATAGCATATTATTTTGTAACAGATGAATATCTGTTTCTCTAAGATATTGTTGATGTTAGTACCACTGTCTTCATTCTTTTCTTTCAGGACCTAACACAGGTCTACTGCCCATGGATCCACTGCCCACAGTAGATCATGAACCAATATCTGTGACATGAAGAAATGGATAATTTATAGCAGAGTCAAATGCTCAGGTGAAAAGATCAAAAGGTCCATTTGGTGTCTGATGGGGCTGATTAATAAGGACAGTATCCCATTATCCAGGTTAAGAAGTGGTGACAGTCTAAAGAGAATACGGAAAAAAGGAATGGAGAAACAGTAGAAAAGTTAAGAGAGGACTGATAGGATTTGGTGACTGATTTGATATGTTGTATGAAGAGAAAAAGAAGGTTAGTAAGGCTCTGAATTTCTACCTTAAATAGAAACCAGGTAGACCATGTAATGCCTAAAAAGTGCTAGATCTGAGGTGGCTAGGGAGCAAGAAGCAGGAAGAACCAGATGGATTGTTTTGTTGTTGTTGTTATTACTGTTGTTGTTTCATACATGGTTTAAAATTCCAGGAACATCCAGATGTATACAGTCAACACATAAAAGGATATCACCCTTGAGGTAAGGACTAAAAACTAACCAGCAGATTCACCTTTAATATTTTTATTTTAGAGCTGAAGGTGAAACTGCGTATGGATGACCTGTCCCTGACATGTAATTTTCTTTGAGATAACAATGAAATTTTCTAACATTTGCAATTTTCCTTTGAAGCAGTGAAAGTTAGCTAGAACAGAAGAAAGCCCAAGGTACTCTACATAGCTAAGGGCAGATGAACAGATTATCTATTTCCTCTCTGCAGGCATGAATAGTGTCATCATGCAGAACTCTAGAGTTGAGTCTCATTCCTGCCTCAGCCCTACTTTATGCAGGATATTGTGACAATGCTACCTGTGTGTGGGGTTTTCCAACTATGACTGGATACCTTAGTTGAAGAAGACATGAACATTTTCTTTGCTTTCTCAGATCCTCCAACTTCTTAGAAACTACCTAGCACTTATATATATCCCCATTGCTGCTTACGTTTATTGAACATTACTATATTTCTTATACTTCCTGGGTTGTTTGCCCTGCATTAATAGGTTTGCTCCATCAGACCAGGCATTATGACCTCTTCACTGTTGATTCTCCAGCCCTTTCACATTGACTTGCACAGGGTCCTCAAGAACATGTGCTGAATAAATGACTTGAGAAGGGGTTTTCTTGTTGCTGTTTTGTTTTGCTTTGCATATACAGAAAGCAGGTCATAGTCTCTTCTTGGCTCAGCAAAATTTTGAACTACATGGAAGTTTTGTTTAACCTGTTGCCCTCTTTGTTCTTGTTTGCTCCTACTCTTTTGCTCCTCTCCCACCCCCACCCCTACTCTGCTCCTCTGCCTGCTCCAGCCCAGGCTTACAGTGGCCTCCTTTTACAATTTTAGGCAATGGATATTTCTCTCACCCACTGCCTCCAGGCTCTGCAGGAAGTCAGCCAAATCACCCAGAGTCAACCCACAGCCGGCCAGTTCACAAAATGGCAAGGTGAAAACTGCCTTACTGGCTGTCAAACTCAAGGGTTAAAGTCCCCAAGTGGTTTTGTGGATGAGACTCAGACAGAGGAGGAGGGAATAGTTGGCTTTTTTTTTTTTTTTGCTTGATTTTTTCAAGAGTAATGAGGTTCTTCATCATCGCTGCTTTTTTAATAAGAATGAAAGTTTGACAAACGTTACCTTGTTAACAAAATAGCAGTACAATTCGTGTTCTCCTTTGGACTGTACACCCAGAGCTTCCTCACTCATTAGCATGTGCAACCATCCAAAATGTAATTCTGATTCCTTGCCCATGTATAAATAATTAAGGTGCAAATAAAACACCATGTTTCCTAAGATTATGCTGTCATAAAATCTGCTATCTCAAAATTGCAAAGCTACTATGAGGCATCAGAACGACAACCTTTGTCAAGCCTTACTTGTACCTGTCTCATGTTTATCTTTCCATATGGCAGAAAACATGTGAATGCAATCAGTGTAAAAATTCTTATAGTTTTTACATGTCACATAATTAAATTCAGTGACATAAATCTAAAACAACAATGAGCTTAGCTTCTCTTTCTTCCTTGAAGCAAAGAAATAAAAGAAAACATGTTATTATTTGCAGGTTTTGGATTCTGAGTTGAAAGACTATAGTAACTAAAAGACAAAGAATAATAAACAATAAAATTTCATTAATTAAATATAAAATAATTATTAAATACCTAATATTGGTCAATAAGTAACCATTATGTATAGTATTGCCAAGCACACAAAAATAATTTACTTACTAATAGGAAGTGTCATTTATTTGCTTGTTCAGAGCTAGAGGGAAGTACACATGCTGCGTTAGGTCACTAGATTCTGAGGTTTGAAATGAAATCTGTTTTTTCCTATATAATAGCAAATAAAAGTTGCAATGATTTCAGAACTCCTAGAAGTTAATTATATAGCTAAGATCTGGAATTCGGTTCTGTGAAATATGTGCCTCAATTCCCCTAAAATAACATTTTCATGAGGATTGGAGCATTTGCCACTGATCAGATAATCCATTATAATAGGATTATTATTATCAACTAAATAGTGAGAATATTTGTCATTCTTAATCTCAAAATTGGACATAGGTAAAACTATTTTAAAGATAATTATACCCCAGCAGTATGTACAACTGCTAGGGTACGTGGGTTGAGGTGTATGGGCATGTATATATGTCAGTATGTGTGTATATACTGTATATATTGGCATGAGAATGTTCATGTGTGTGTGTGTGTGTGTGTGTGTGCGTGAGAGAGAGAGAGAGAGAGAAACAGAGAGAGAGACAGAGAGACAGTGAGAGAGAGAAAGGGAGGAAAGCAAGAAACCGTGCAAATAGTTAGCTAGACTATAGAGCCAGAGTGTATATGGCCTAATCCCAGAATGCCATTATAATGGAGTCTCAAAATATTGCTAAAATGAAGTGAATAGAGCTGGAGTAATGGCTCACCAGTTTTGGCACTTGTGAAAATACAGGTTTGAACCCCATACCAGGTACACAACAAAGTGTTGAAGCAATGACAGCCACATGAAAAACTTCAATAAAAATGATTCTTTTTCCATTAGTAAATGGAAGAAT
Source organism: Aplodontia rufa (assembly GCA_004027875.1). Taxonomy (NCBI): domain Eukaryota; kingdom Metazoa; phylum Chordata; class Mammalia; order Rodentia; family Aplodontiidae; genus Aplodontia; species Aplodontia rufa. Next base: position 64,133 of record PVKS010006987.1, on the reverse strand, counting down.
GTCTAGATTACAATGCTATCATTTTATTGATTACCATTATCGAAACTCTTTTAACCTCTGTATGTCATGAATAATGGGTCAAATATGATGTTTAGGCAGTGTTTGGAAATACTTCCACTTTAATACACTACTTACAATCCCATGAATGATCTTGGAGAAATAACCTGCCTATGATGCCACTTCTTTTTTTTTTTTTAAGAGCGAGGAACACTGAGAGAGAAAGAAAGGAAGAAATCAATTTTATTTAGTTTTTCATGTGGATTTCATTGCTCCAACACTTCATTGTGTATATGATGCTGGGGTTCGAACTTGTGTCCTTATGCATGCCAGGCAAGCACATTAACAGGGGAGCCACTGCTCCAGTTCCCATGATGTAATTTCTCTATTTTAAAAGGGTTATTATGATGCTTGCCAATATCAGAGGATTTCAAGAAGAATTAATGAATCTGACTAAAATCTACACCAAGGCAGATGACACAATATTCTTGCAGTGTCTCAATATTTCTTTGCCTTTATGTGTTAATTTGCATGTCTCTCGAAGCAAACCAACAAGGAAACTGCTAAATCAGAGTTATTTTAAAAAGTGATTTTCTTACTTTCTTTCTTTTTTATTTATTTATTTTCGTACAGGTGATTGAACCAAGTTGGTAGGGGTGGTCTCTACATCCCTAGCACCTTTTTGAGACAGGGTCTTGCCAAGTTGGGGAGACTGGACTTGAACTTGAAATATTCCTGCCTTAGCCTTCGGAGTTGTTGGGAATATAGGCATGTACCACTGTGCCCCACCTGCAAGATACTTTCTTATCGGCAGGCAATGGTGAGCATGAACGGTAAGAAATACATTGTGCCGGGCCTAGTGTATACTCAAAGCCTCCCTCAGAAACCTAAGAAGACCCTGTGTAAAAAATAAATAAACACTGGGAATGCAGCTCAGTGGTAGAGCACCTGGGCTCCATACCCAGTAATGCCCTCCCCCGAAATGTATCATTCAGCACTTTGAACAGAATCGTATAAATACTTGAATAAGCTGTTATTTCATTACTGAAGGCATAAACTTAGTCATTCAAATATTTTCCTTTCATTACTCTACTCCCTGTATTGCAATATAATATCAGATATTAAAAACAACACTCTTCGTTATATTCTTTTGACATCCACAGATTGAGGGTAAAAAATTGATGGGAAAAAAAATCTACTATGCATATTGGCCCAAGAAATCAAGCTGGAGTTACAATACTTAAATCCAACAAAGTCGATTTCAAAAATAAATTATTCAGAAGAGATAAAGAAGGCCACTACATCCTAGTAAAAGGAACAATACAACAGGAAGATATAACAGTAGTAAATATATACTCTCCAAACATAAAACCACTTGTGAATCTCAACACAATAATACTGGGAGACTTTAATACTCCCCCATCACCAATAGATAGATTATTGAAGCAAAAAAAAAAAAAACAA
>PVKS010006987.1:0-56842 GCA_004027875.1 Aplodontia rufa | reverse complement strand
TCACCCCTGGGGAACAGCCCAGGTCCGGGTCATTCCGCCCACTCCCCACTCCAGAACGCTGCGGGGAGCGACACACCATCAACTGATGGACATTTTGATTGTTCTCATTCTTTTGGCTATGATGAATAATGCTGTTATGTGCATCACAATCGAGTTTTATGGGTATGTACACCCATAGAGTACCTACTGAGCCCTGGAGAAATGGATTCAGTTTGAGCATTCCTAATCTGAAAATATTATACTCCAAATACCCCAAACTCTGAAACTTTTTCCTAGCCAACATGAATTTTCACAAAGTTTTAGATTTTGGAGCAGTTCCTATTTCAGATTTTAGGGTTAGAGGCATTCAATGTGTGAAATTTATGTAAATATTCCAAACAGAAAAAAAAAAAAAAACTTCAGAATTAGAATCACAAGTGGTTCCAAGCACTTTGGATAAGTGATAGTCAACGTGTACTAAAGTATACAAAGCATAAATTTAAATTTTCTAGCTGTCAATTGTTCAAAACTTTCCAGGAGAAGAGAAATAGAACTGCAGAATTACAAAAAGCATCACTGACTCTGGATCTGGGTTCCTTGAGTTTCTACCACTGTATTTATTCTAAATTAGATAGTCATTAACTTCCTTGGTTTCCTTCACTGTAGAACAGGCATAATGATCATGATTGTCTTCTTTTTTTTTTTTTAAGACAGTGAGAGCAAGAGAGAGAGCCAGAGACAGAGAGAATCAATCTTTATTTAGTTTTTCACATGGCTTTTGTTGTTCTGACACTTAGTTGTGTACGTGGGTGCTGGGGTTTGAACCTGTGAACTTGCCCATGCTAGGGAAACACTATAACTGCTGAGCCACTGCTCCAGCCCCTCATGATTGTCTTTTAAGTTTGTCAGGAGAGTTAGAAGATGCAGAACATACTTAGCAACATGCCCTCAAGATGTTAACTATTAATCATAATTATGCACCAGATCGTCATGGAAATAAGAGAGTAGTAATGCTAATAAAATAAGATATTCAGAACATTTCTGAATCTATTATTTCCCCATAATGGGAAGCAAACTTCATTTTTCACTAATATAGTATTTTATTAAGCCCAAGCAACAAATGTTTTATACGAAGGTTAGAAAAATATTTATTCTCTATTCTGGCTAATATCACACAGTCATAAGTGGAAAAGAATTGCTAATAGCCTCTTGCTGAAAGATAGAACATCACTGAGTCCAGAGACAAGCAAAACTAAATGTTTACTATTGGCTATCATTCATCCTGTTATCACATCCTTGCTAATATAACATTAGACATATGACAGAATAAAGTAAATACAAAGCAAAAAAATAGATAAATTTTGTAGCTTATCTAGCTTAATTTATTTATTTAACAAATATGGAGTGGTGACTGGAGTGGTGGCTCAGTGGTTAAAGGGTTGGCCTGGAATGTGCAAGGTCCCAAGTTCAAAGGCCAGCACAACATATACAACTAAATGTCAGAGAAAGAAAGACCAGATGGAAAAATAAATAAAAATTGATTCTATCTTTCTCTCTCTCTTTCACTGTCCTCTCTCTTTAAAAAGAAAATATATGGAATGCACATTTTGTTTCAGGAGCAGTTCTTAATCCTTTGAAGAGAATGACTTGCTGAATGTTCAGTTCTGTGAATTAGTATCAATTTACTATCTCTATTTTGAAATGAGATAACTGAGGCAGAGGACAGGGAGTAATATGTCCAATGTCACACTACTAAATGCAGAGCTGTCTCAAACCAGATAATCTGGCTCCAGGGTTTTACTTTCACATCACATGCTAGACTAATTCATTTAGCAGAAGTAGAAATATATGAATAAAATGAAACATATTCTTAACAAAGACAAGTGGGTCTGAGGGTGAAACTCAGTGGTAGAGTGTTTGCTTAGCATGCACAAGACCCTGGGTTTGATCACCAGTACTCCAAAGAAAAAAATGCGAAAGCATGATCAGTATGTTCTTTGTACAAGACCAATTTCCTTTATTCGTAGTACTTGATTTACTTTAAGCCTCAAGAAAATATTTCTTTCAAAGAGGAGTGAAACAGGCAGGTCTAAATTGTAATTCACCTTCAGTTTCATGTTTAATTCTCTTATCCTTGATTGCAAGTTTGTTGGCTTGCTTTGTCAGCACAATATTGAAAAATTAAAGTTTTTCAAGTTCATAGATAAGGAGCTATTCCAAAAAGGATCCTTAGTTTGACTACTGGATGTTAGCTTTCTAAGCAATCTTTCTTTCATTATCTGTGAATTGAGAAAGGGGCAGACACTTTGTGGGGAATCTTACCTACTCTGAAATATCTTGAATGATTTATATCCCTCTTGGAAAATCACGATGCTTATAAACATCTGTAATTTTACAATTCACAAATGTGAGATATATTTGTAAAAGATTAAAAACCTAAAGGAGCACATATCTCCACATCAATGTAATTTTTAGGTATGCATTGATGTTATGTTATAGTATAAAATGTGGAATGATTAATTAAATGCTCCATATGACTCAAGTTTTAAAAACTTGGACAAAATCAGATGTATAGCATACTAATTAATTTGTTTAATTATGCATTTATCAAATTTTTCAATAATGGAATCTGAATTTTTCCTGTTAAACAGCTCTTCACCTCCATTGGAAAACACTACTTTAGACATCTTACCAACCCATAAAAATGCACACAATTATAGGTCATTATCCTCAGAAATCTTATTCAAAGATAATATTTGGGGGTCACGGACTTGAGCAAGATGTCAATTGTATATGATAGCATAAGTAAATGAAAAGAAAATAATAAATGAACAATATGAGCCACGATTTTCTCATTTAATGCTCAAAACACCACCATGAGTCAAGTATTTATAAATTAATCCTTATTTTACTAAAAGGACCTGAGTGATGTGCCTCAAGTACGCAGCTAACAGGAGGTAAAAGCGAGTTTCAAGAGCAGGCATTCCTAACCCAGAATCCATATGCTCTTCCCACTGCATCCCACGAAATCATATCATTTACCCTAGAATCTTTAATAAGAATGAATTGGGACATACAAAATAATTACATAAAATTACCAAGAAAAATATAGGATTGATAGATATGATTTATGGATCATAATTTATGTTAACAGTTGATACTTTTGATCTTACAAAACTAGCCACTTTTATGTGTATCTATTTTTTTAAAAAATAAGACAGAGGGACAGTGAAAGAGAGAGAAAGAGAGAGAGAGAGAGAAACAATTTTTGTTTTTTGTTTTTTTTCAGTGCTAAGGACCGAACTTGGGGCCTTGTACATTCTAGGCATGCGCTCTGCCACTGAGCTAAATCTCCAACCCCTAAGAGAGAAACAATTTTATTTAGTTTTTCATGTGGCCTTCACTGATCGGAGACTTCACTAATGTACGTGATGCTGGGATTTGAACTCACGCACTCACACATGCCGTGCAAGAGTGTAACTGCCGAGCCACTGCTCCAGCCCCGTTATGTGTATGTTTTTGTCTTCACTAAGAATCTGTTGAAAGGGACATTTTCAATCCGAAAATAACTGCAGTAATAGCACATTTCCAAATGGTGGTGTATTCTGTGAGCAGCTGAAAATAATAAAATGCACCTGCAGTCAAAGCACTAATTCATATTTCCTTTCACTTTTCTAGGGAAAGATTCTTACTTCCTTAATTCCTAATTCTAAGATATAAAGCGTGCTGTGTTTGTAAGTAAACAGTATCCATTTTTATTGTTCTTTCTCCATACTGAATACTTTTCAATGTGCTAACAGTAAGTTTTTGCAAATCAAATTCTATTTTGACACATAGCCTTTTAAAGAACAAAGAGTAAATCATGCAGAAAGTGTGAGATTTAAAGAGTGTGAGAAGTTGCTAAAATATGGAATACTGGCTTTTAAACAATGCATATTTGTCATGCTTTGCTCTCAGAAGACAATATCAGAATAATGAGTAAGGCATTTCTTCTTCTCTCCGAAGCCTTTCTATCTCTTGGGAACCACTCTAAAGCTTCCAGAGGGGGAAAAAGAAAAATCTGAGCTATCAAATTTCTTTCCTTCAAACCATACTGTACTGTTACATTTTTAGATCATAAGAAGGTGTAAATGAAAAAGGCAGATGAGGCCCATGCTCTTAAGATGCTTACATTTGACAGGTGGACAAAGAAAACAGAGAACAAAACAATCAGGATGTCCCAGAGTGGTAAGTGCCATGAAAGAACTATAGGTAGTACCGTGAGGGATAATGGATTCCCAAAGCTAAATGTGGGAAAGGAGAGACAGACGTGGTCAGCTGAAGCTCAGGTCTGGTGGTTAGCTCAGCACCCTCTGAAAAATGTAACACATGAAATGAGACTAAGAATAGAAAGGGACAACCATGTGCATACAACGCATACCAAGTCCAAAGGACCTAAAGATATCAATCACAGTGACTTGTTCAAAAAGTTGACAGCCAAGGCAAGGGAATGACAAAACCTTGGTGGCAAGGTGAACACAATATGCCATGGATCCTCCTATATTTAGAAACAGAAGTCATTTATGAAGAAAATTGATTACAGGAAATCAAGAAAAGGAGCCCAGTTGGAGTTGGAACCTCATGTAAGAGAAATATAATTGCAAGATAATGGCTAGTGTGAAGTAGTGAAGATGCTGAAAAGAAGGATCCAGGACACATTTTGGAAGCAGATTTGACAAAACATTCTATAGTATGGGATCTGAAGAATGAGTTAAAGGAAAGGAACAAGAACTATACTCAGAATTTCAGCCCAAGCAACTTGTTACATGATAAAGTAATTTACTGCCATCAAGGATACTCAGGCACAAATAGAACTGTGTGACTGGGTATTGATTCTAAAGTTCTGCATTTGGAGGTGGAGCGGTGGTTGTCTCACAGTGTTACCTAGGCTGGTCTTAAACTCCTTGGCTCAAGTAATTCTCATGTCTCAGACTCCCAAAGGCTGGTACTGCAGGTTCAGGCCACAGGTCACTGTACCCTTCTGAAGTTCTGATATTTATTTATTTATTTTGTACCAAAGTTTAAAACCAGGGATGCTTAAACACTGAGCCACATTATTTCCCAGCCCTTTTTATTTTTTATTTTAAGACAGGGTCTCACTAAGTTACTTAAGGCCTAAGTTGCTTAGGCTGGCTTTGAACTTGTGATCCACCTGCCTCAGACTTCCTAGTTGCTAGGATTATAAGTGTGTTCTACAACTCCTGGCCCTGAATTTCTGATATCGATGTGTGTATTTTAAAATGCCTTTCCAACATCAATAGAGATGTTGAATGGGATAAAGATATAAATTTAGGAGTCATTCACATATAGTTGGTGTTTAAAGTTATGAGATCAGCAAGAAATGAAGTGGTGTGTTAGTCAACATCTTGTTACTGTGCTCAAAATACTTGACATAAATGATTTGTATGAGGAAAAGTTTATTTTATCTCAAAATTACAGAGACTTCAGTCTATGATCAGCTGACTCCATTGCCTTGGCCCAGAGGTGAGACATGATATCATGGTGGAAGTGTATGACAGAAAAAAGCTACACAGTCATTGGCAGCCAGGAAGCAGAAAGAGGAAGAAGCAGGTAGAAGATAGTCTCTAAGGATGAGTCTCAGTGACTTACTTCCTCCAATTAGCCTTTCTGTTCCCAGTAGTCCATTTAATTTATTAATTCATCAAATGGAGGTCAGAGCCCTCTGATCCAATCATTCCCCGAAATCCCCACCTCTGGAACAAAATCTATATACAAACTTTTGGAAGAAATTCCAGATCCAAAACCATAACAGATGGTAGGTGTGGAAAAGATGAGTTGGTGTGGAAAGAAGATACAGAGGGGAAGATAAGTTAGGAAGCAATAGGGTCTCAACATTTAAAGGTTAAAAATATACAAGGATTCATCAAAAAAAAAAAAAAAACACTAATGAGAGGTGTCCAGTGAAGTAGAAGGGTAAACATAAACCTACTTGTTCCATGCATAGAACGATGACAGATAGCATTTTAATAACAGTAACCAAAAAGTAGTGCTTTTCAGCATTTTAATACACATCATGACTATTAAAGCAGTTTTACTGACCTAGGTAACATAGGTCAAACATAGAACTACATGCTTGCTGATTATGGCTGGGTTTAAACAATATTTCTCTATAATAACTGCTATGGTAGTTTTGATGTGATAACAAAATCAAGCAACCCCCCCCCCCAAGCACATTTTTCTTCAGGTTATCAATCACAGATGTGTTCATCTGTGGAGAATTGCAACATAACCATAAAGCTGATCTGCCCCTTTAACCACTGCAACTGCTGCCTGACTGTCACTATGTTCCTTAATTTCTTCTTATTATTATAGCCAAGGTCACTCTTTGTGACAAATAATTTAAGATAAATTTAATTAATTATTTTATTATGGAAAATCACAATCTTCAAAAGTTATGGTATCTAATTTCTCATATCCTTCTTTTCATTTTACTAAACCAGCCATGGCTTGCCAATGCATTATGTATACCTTCTTCAGAAATCCAGACAATTAGTGAACAATATTTATTTTAGTTTTAACACCTTTATACTATCATCATAAATTCATGTCATGAAATTCAATTTATCAACCTTTAGCTTCTGATTCCAACTCAACCAAAACAAATTCGTAAATGATTATTTACTCTTGGATTATGATTCCTTTGTGCTGCTTCTTTTCTCCTCTCCCATAATGTGAACTTATCGAGGACAGATCTGTGTCTTCTTATAATATCTCTTATTTCTGGAATAGTACTCAGTACCAAGGGCATGTTCAATAAATATTGAGTGAATTATGAATTCAAGAATTTTTTAGATTAGTTCAAACTCTCAATTTTTAGTTTGATACAAATGGTAAAGGTGTCAGAGGCCAGATTTGTCTTATTTTAAATTGGACAATTAAGAGAAATTTTCCTATTTCTGAGATTCAATCAGTACCCCAAATTTTTCTATTTCCCCTTTTTTGAGGATGTGTAATGTTCATTAGTATTCTAGTATAATGATGAGCTATTCAATTAAATTATTTTAGTCTCCACGAACTAGCATTGCTTTTAAAATCAGTAGCTCATTAAGTGATGTATTCTCTGTTTTGTTCAATGCAGCAAATACTTCATATATTTTAACAAAATCTGTAGTCCTTATAATAATACGGAAAGACATTGCACATTCTTTTCTGTGGTTTTTACTAGTTAAATTTACAATTACTTCATCAGTGAATTCATCATTTTAGTCAACTGAACTCAATTGAAACACATTTAGTTCTCAATTTTTTAATAAAAATTATAACTGAATTTAATAGGTTCTGTCACTGATAACTTCACCAGAAATCTAAAAGGCATAAAATTCATTACTTGAGTGGATGATGCTTGAGACATCAAATAATATATAGAAGGTTGCTTCTGAATATATGCCAATTTGGCACCAACTTTTTATCTTCAAAAAGCTTATGCATCAATCTAACTCCTTCTAGGTAAGGAAACATATCCTCTAGTTGTAGATCTATTAAAATGTTATTCCAGTATAAAAAGCTAGGTCTACATCACTTTTTTATTTTGATTTATTTCTGTAAAAGGCATGTGAAAGAGAATGCATGGAAATTATATCCTGAATTTTCTGGTCCACTAAGTAAGCTAAAGGAATTAAGAACTCAGAATGAATAAATGATTTGTGAAATATTAATTGGCAAGTTAATCTTAGTGCTAGAATTTGAAATTTGGAAATATTAATTTATATTTTTATTTTTCTGCCCAACATAATTAAATATTGGATATATTGCATCATTTCACATTGAATTCACATTATTTTTTTAAAAGGAAAAAAAGCAAAAAAACAAAGAAAAGAAAAACAAACACACAAAAAAAAAATAATTCCAAGTACTTCTTCATGTGCTGGCCTATCTGTATTTTGGAGCTACATATAGATGGATTTTTAAATTTATTTTTCTTCTTTATCCTGTTATAATCAGCAAACTACTCTTATTTTCCTTTCAGTATACTTTTTGCCACTATATAATCTGTGTAACATTTTTAATATACTGCCAAAGAACAATTTGGTTGAGAAGATAAACATAGTTAAACTCCAAATAACATTCCCTCCTGTATTCTAATAACTAAAACACATTAAAATGAAGGTTCAATTTATAATATGACTCTGAAAAAAATTAAGAAAAATCTACATTTTCTACAATCATAGAAATGTAAATAGTTTATTAATTACATTTTTACATTTGCTATACATTAATACATGAAAAAATGTCAGATTCTCAACTACAAAACCACAGGAATTCATTTCAAATAGTGTTCCCAAATGCATGATAAAAAGGCATGAGGATTAAGTGAGAAAATGATAACAAACGTATTAATATAGCTACAGTATGCAATATCACGCAGACATCTAAGCATAATAAGTTGTCTTTTAAATCCAAGAGTTGACTGAATATGACATCTTTCAGATTTTATCAAGATGTGGACAAATTTATTGTCCATCTCTAACACAAACAATAACTAGAGTCCTATACAGATAAGATTAAATTATTGTTCCATATATACCAGATCTTAACAAGCAATAGATCCCATATACTTTCATATATAGAAAAACACTGGCAGCCTCTTTTTTTCAATGGGCAAACAAAAAATTGCAATCAAAGCAATTGATTTGTGTGTTTTTCTTGGCTGTGTGTTTTTCTTCCATAAGGGATCCATAGCTGGTAAGGGAAATGATCCTTCACATATGGTGTAACCAAGAATATCCCTGGATTATGAATGAGTCCTATGTGCCACATATCAATATTTAAGAAAAACATGAACATTGATTTAATATTTGATTTTAAATTATCTTATATTTTATGGAATTTTATTGTTTTTTAATGACTAAATTAATTTCCCGCATAGAGAGTAAATGATCAAAATGTGAACTGGTTTTGTTCATAGAAAGTGTGAATATTCTAACATAAACTCATTAATCCTGAAATCCTGAAATTTAAATCCTGCCATTTGAAAAATATCAGAAATATTCCTTAAAATAGCACTTCAGTCCTAAAAGTAAACATTGATGGATGAAATGCATACTTACAGTTATTTTCTTCTGACTGAAAATACAATTTACAGGAATACTAGTGTTGTGTTTGTTAATCATGTTATCCATGGTCATTACTTATTGATTTTAATAAAGAGATCTTGTTAATCACAACTTTGGGGCATATTTTGAGTAGGAGATGATAGGTTGGACTTTTGCATGTTTCCTAGAAATGCTGGTAGTTATTGTTCAAATCCCTGAAAAACACTGTGCTAAGATGGGGTTGACCTTCTCAGGCATTTCTTGGTCCTATTGTCACTTTCAGCCTGCAGCACATTCCTCTGTTTCATCATGTGGAGAGGTGGGAATAGATTATGGAACTTTCATTAAAAAATCAGAAAACTTTTACAAATATTATATTCATTTTAGTCCTTCCCAAACACACTGAACTGAACAAGGTGCAGGAGGTGAGGAATAGGGTTGGTGATATTATTAGTGTGCAGCACAGGATGTACTGGTGGAATTTAACTTACATATAAATGAAAAAAAGAAAAAGAATCAACACATGGACTCATCCCACGAAGGAAGTGTATGTGAAGTAACACACATTGCAATTGAAAAACATAAAACAATAAGAATAGCTTCAACCGGTCAATTCTTCAAGAACTGAGCACCTAGGCTTTCTGAGAATGGAACACTACAGCAAGCACTGGGAACTTTCTTAAGATGAACACTGAGCCATTGCTCAGCACTGTGTAAATACTGCTACCCAGTGAGTCACTCACATAGACAAATCAGGGCTAGCTGTGAGGATAGTAATCAGGAAGTGAGAGGGCAGTTAATCATGTCACAGAAACCGATACAGAAGACCAACCCAAGAAGTGTGGTATGGAGGAGCCTCTGCTTCCCGCAGGTATTTGAAGACATAACTTGTCTCAGGAAACCTAAGCTGAGGTGCTGATGGGCTAAACCAACCTGAAGGAATCACTTTGAGGTCATGTGAACTAAGTACTATATTAAATCTGAGTGATAAATAAAGCACTAAAACAGAGGCTAAGCGATCTCTTGTGTGGTGGCACTATCAGGATTCTATGTTCCTATGAGTTTGCCTTTCCTCCAAGGGTGCTGGATGGGTGGTGGGTACAGCCTCTCATTGCTGCCTTGGACCCTTAGTAACATGCTCCCCAAACACTGCACTTGCTGTCCTTGAGACTTATTCAAACTTGTTATAAATAAAAGGATAAGATCTTAAATAATTCAGTCTGCTCAATTATTCACTCATTTGTTCATTAACTACTTATTGAGCACTGTGCTGGGTCAGTAGTAAGGCGGCAAAAATGAATGAGAAAGTTCCTTTCCTCAAGAGCTCAAAAGGACCAGCACATGGTATGATTGAGAAAACCACAGTTTCTAGCTTCTTAGGTTTCACAGGTTATTACTGATTTTCTTTATCAACCTTGAAAATTTAATAGAGAAAAGCATTAATTTTCATCAATCATCCATCCATGAATATATTCAACAAATATCATAGAGCAGTCTGCTAAAGAATCCTTGTAAGATGTTCAGAATATAGAAATATATAAAATGTACAGAATCCTGCTAATACATTTATTATGTACACCTAGATTATAGGAAACATTTTTGTCAATGATCAATTATAAATTTCAAATGTAAAATCTTAAATAAAAATAATATCAAATAATAGCTATATGCAGGCACTATGTAATTAAGTGTTATTTCTACAGTTAAAACATTTAAGAAAATCAAGAGTCAAAAATAAGGGGAATATTCAAACTTCCCAATCATCTTTCACATTAACTCTACAATGAATACTCCTATCAAAATTGACAAAAATCAATAATTCATAAAGTTCTAATGCTTAAGTGGGAAAATAAATGGTAAAAATTACATGAAAGGATTCAACACTTTGAAAGCATATCCTAAGTATTTACAAATTGTTTGCTATTATTTCTGTCATTAAGTTGGAAGAAGACTTCCAGTAATGACACAAGTCTAATGTAGTGTCACCTATTCTCCCTATAATACTCTCAACAACCTGCAAGAGTTGGTGCCCATTGTTCCTCCTCATAGCAAAGCTCAAGAGCCAAATTCTAAGTTGCTGCCAGCATTCCCCAGCTTCATAATTACTACTTTTTCTATTTTGACAGGATAGATTTTGTTCGGCTGCTTGCCTGAGATTGTCTGGCTTTGCACAATGGAAAAAACTATTACCAAAAAATTCAGGCCACAACTTGTGATCTGATTCAGCAATAGAACTTTCCTGCCAAGGACAAGCAAAAGGATTCCTTCCCCCATTCCCTTCATGTACTTAAGACATTCTCAGACAAGGCTACCAAACCAAAGTGGAAAGGTTTGAAAAAAACCCTCCTATAAGTATTTGAAGTGAATCATTAAAATGGATTTCAGTTATCAAGAGGATGATGGCCCTTTTGGAAGGTAACCATCTAAACCTTAGGCTTGGCATTGATTATGAGGCAATAACAGAGGGTAATGTGAATTCATTAGAGAGAAGAGTATCCAGCTGAATTCTTGACAAATGTGCATTTATACTTTTGGCCTTTGTAGAATAAGTCAACATCTACAATCTGTTTTGATAACTTCACCTCATTTGTTCATCTTTCCAACATTAAAATAACAATAAAACAGCCCTCAATACGGAATAGAATGTTCCATAGATTTCTTAGGTACCATGATAGGTTTTCCACTACTCTTGTTATGGTATCTTGTCTCCCCCAAGATCAATGACATATACTGGTAAAATGTCACATCACAGGTTCACAGTCTAATATAGAACAAAAATATGTCTCTGTATTAAACCTTCAGATTTGCTTAGGAATCAAACATGCTCCCATCACCCACAAGCTGCAAACATCCATCAGTTGAATCCATGTGTATGGAAATGCTTTGCTGAGGAAAGCTCTATTCAAATGCTAATCATTATCCATCTGGCTGCACTAAAAGTTTCTTCAGGGAAGTGATAACCTCTTACTCCTCTTTATGACACAGGCCTCTGAGAACCAAAGCTATGTTTACTGGCTTAAACACAATTAATGTTCAGTTCTTAGCTAAGCACAGAGGGTTATTGGAATTACAGTCCAGATTTCTTAAATAATCCATGTGCCTGGATATAAACAATTAAAATTCAATTTGGTCTCATTTTTTGTGGCCTTTATCTAAATGTGTTACTGCTTTAAAGAGAAAGTATTTATGAAGTATCAGTATATCACTACTGTATTGAAATTGAACAAAGAACCCCAGAAAGGCCACAATATAAATAAATTATAAAGGCTGAAGTTAATTAGCTAATATACGAAATAATTTTAAGACTTTGGTTTATCATTTAGTTATTTTGTCCCAAATGGAAACCAGTATTTAAATTATTTGGTGTTATCTTTGTGGGGGATTAAGTTATGAATTTTAGTAATATGCTAAAGACTTGATGAAAAAATATATAAAGCATGAATTTCCACAGAACAAAAGAAAACATTTTAAATTTTAAAAGAAAAATAAAACAGAAAAAAATGAAACTTATGAGTTTTCAAGTTTAAACTAGTTTCAACTTAAGTATGCTAAGAGCAAGGATTTTACTGTAAAACCTAACATTTCTCCTTTATACAATACCGATACCAGTTTTAACTGTACATTGTGTATAAGATTTATGCTTGGCTTTTCTGTCAGAGTTAAAGACTGTAATGCAATGTAGCTTACCTCCATTTTTTTCTTTTTAAGAGAGAGGGACAGAGAGAGAGAGTGAGAGAGATAGAAAGGATAGAGTCAATTTTATTTAGTTTTTCATGTGGCTTTCATTGCTCTGACACTTTCTTGTGTACCTGGTGCTAGGATTTGAACCCGAGTCCTTGCACTTGCCAGGCAAGTGCCAGTGATTGTAGAGCCACCACTCCAGCCCCTACCTTCATTTTTGAATCTCCCCCACCCTTCAAGATGGTAACTCCCTCCCCTGTGTATGCCCATCTATTTCCATGCCTCCTGGTACCTGCCCATCTCTTTTTTTACTGATACATGTCTACCTCTTTCTGGCGACACCCCCTCTTCCAGGTGCCACCTACTTGCTCTGTGAACCTGCCTTTACCTTAGCCAACTGCGAAGATTGTACTCCTGAGCTCCTCCAATCAGAGCAAAGGATAGCATCAAGTCAGGCTGGGAATAAAACCCCTGATTTTCCTGTTTCTGAGTGCACTTTCTTTTTACCCTTTGGGTGTGAAATAAAGTTACACTTTGCTCACCCACATCCAACCACTTGTTTGTTTTATTGCATGTCCAGTATTTCTGACAATGTGATTACTCAGAACATCAACAATTAAATAACAAAACATGATTATTAATTTAAAATTTATTTACTTATTTTAAAGAATGAGAGAGAAAGAGAAGAGAGAATAAACTTTATTTTTTCTTTTGACATTTATTTCTCCAATAATTAGTAGTGTATGTGGTGATGAGGTTCAAACCCAGGTAGGTCCATGTACATGCCAGGCAAGCGCACCAACAGCAGAGCCTCTGCTCCAGTTCTAAAATTTATTTAAATGCAAGGATTCCTTCACTTTACTCAGTCTGGGGCAAAATGCATTACTGCAGAACCATATGTGGATTCATGGGCAGATGACTGCATTATATGCTCTTTAATCTGCTGAACTACTAACTGAACTTTTTGCCTGTAATCTTCATAAAGTACATGAGGCTCATATGTCTTTGCCCAAAAAGAGTTTGAGCTACAGAATACTACAGAGACTACAGAGTGTTAATTCTTCTATTGCCTTTGTAAATTGAAAATGTTAAGTTTTCAGGATCAAAATCTAATCATGTCATTTGAGGGCTCAATTTCAAACGAATAAGTGCATCAATTCTCATTAAAGATGACTTCAAAAATAGTGGAAGTAATAAGACAATCAAGGCAATCATATTTATTATCATATCAGAACACAAAAATTTTCAAAAGAGTCAAATGAAATAATATTTATCTTTAATTGAACTAAAAATTCATGTTGTGCTGGAGGGGTGGTTCTGCATTTGGAGTGCATGCCTGGCTGGTTTGAACCCCAGCACCAAATACACAATTGTCAGAGAAATGAAGTCCAGATGAAAATAAATAAATAAATAAAATTGATTCTCTCTCTTTCTCTCTCACTTTCCCCCTTCTCTTTAAAAAATAAAAATTCATGTTACCATATTCAGGCTTACTGTATTCAGGGTGCAAGCAAACTGGGTATTTTTTACATAAACTATTTCCAGGCAGTATTTAAATTTGCACCAGTTGCCTTCATAATGCAAGGCAATTTATTGAAATGTCAGTATCCAGTAGATGGACACCAATAGAGAAAATTTCCCATCTCTAATTTGCACAGTAAATTGTAAGGACAATTTTCTACCTGCCTTTGCAGGATAATGGTTCAAAGTGTGAATATTAGCCTGTGAACACACACATCTGGAATTAGACTGTGCAGAGCTGCCTGAAATTAAATGTCCTTGTTTACAGGATGTAGAGCAGGATGATTCACAAGACCAAAGACACTAGTGCTTCAGGGAGGTCTGAAAATTTGGAAAGCTAAGTGTAGTGAAAAAAGTAATTGTGGAACTGGGGAAACAGAAGAGAAATTCTGTTAGATTTCCTCAAAGTTTAAACTATTATTATTCCAGAAACAGTCCAGAGAAATGGGAAAGAAAATGGAATGAATATTTCCAGATACTAAAAATGACATTTCCATTTTTATTTCTTCTCATTGCATTAGTAAAGGAGGACGTAATGGACACACATCACTCACACATATCTAATTGTTAATAAAATAATTTCTTTCTTTTAAGAGAAAGACAGGGAGAGAGTGATAAAGAGAGGAAGTGAGAACAACTTTATTTAGTCTTTCATCTGGCTTTGCTTTCTCTGACACTTGGTTGTGCATGTGTTGAACCCTGGTCCTCAGATATGCCAGGCAAGTGCTCCAAACCCTGAGCCACTGCTCCAGCCACAACAAAACAACTTTGACAATGTGCAAGTAATACATATTTCATCCAGAGAAAGAAGAAATAACAACTTTATGGGGATTACTTTTAACCTTACTTTTACACTTGTATTATTATTAACATTTTAAACTTAATTTTTTTATTATTTAAAATTCTAGATTAATGAGTCTGCATTTTGAAATTATCATGTTTGTTTCTACAATAATTTGGCAAATATCCCTAATTTGAAAAGAGATGCCAAGTAAAGAAACTTGATGAAGCTGAATAATACTTCTGTTTGGTTTCGTTCTTTATCATTGTTTTGCTGTTTTGGGAAAGCAGATTAGAAATTGCCAGGGAATGGGAGGAGGGGCAGTGAGATTTTACTTGGGATGGAAAAATTTTGGAAATGGCAGTAATGATTGCATAACATAATGGAGTTAAAGCTACTGAACTGTGCACTTAACATGAATAAAATGACAATTTTTTATTTATACATATTTAGCCACAATTTTTAAATTAATAATTTAATACACTGAAGCTACGGAATTATACACATAGGTGGCTTATAGGGTATATGAAGCATACCTCAATAAAGAAAAAAAAATAATGTCCCTTCTTATAGAAGACAAGCAAATTTTTGAGAAGTTATGATTTTCCTAAAATGAATGTTCAGCTCTCTTTTCAATACAAAGAATTACAAAGATTAATTTTTTTCATGCAACTGAGACCAGTAGGAGAGACCCTCTTGTGGGTATTTTTATGATTCTAAAAGAAGTATAATGTGAATGAAGATCCCAGTTTACATTACAGAAATTCACCAGAAATAGGTTGTTCCCAGTTTAGTATCTATTAGTCAAACATAAAGTAAAACCTGTACCATGGCAGGAAGGAAAAAAGAGATAAACTACTATTTATGGGTTTAGAGAGATCTACTCAGTATTGTATTTTAAAGAAGGTCAAATGTTTTCCCTCATTTATGGAGGCTAGAGCAAAACCCAGGCTTGGGTGAAAGGTTTTCAAAATCATGTATTAGACATGGCAAAGGCATAGAGATACATAATCTAGGGGAACCATAGATATGTTGGGGAGGGGGAGAAGTGCAAGGGAAAGTGAGGGAGGGAAGATAGAAAGGGTTCTAGGGAGATAATCAACAATGTAGCACACTCTTTACCCCCCCTGAGATTCCAAAGAATACCTATGCAATCATTTAATTCTGGAAAACTCACAATCTAAACATTTATATCACTTGTAGAGGGGAAATATAGAGAAACCAAGAGACTGGGATGTGGGCTATGTGGGGATAATTCTGGTTTAAGAACAAATGCATATCATATTATTACTTTATATGCATTTATGATTGTACAATAACTCAGTTTGTAAAAAAATTTTAAAAAAGGAAATGCAATTTATAATTTAAAAAATTAATAAAATCTAGACTAAAACAAACACTTCCATAATTAATAGTCTTGAAGTATTTCATTCAAAATACTAAATCACTAATAAGTACTCTACTCATTTTTTTAAACTAATCTGCTTGCAAATTTTTCATTGTTAAACAGGAAACTGTTACATTGAAAACATGTCTAAATTTTTGTTCGTATTTTATTTTTGTGTTAGTTTAGTGTGTTAGTTAGTTTCTCATCACCAT
This sequence comes from Aplodontia rufa, assembly GCA_004027875.1. Classification (NCBI taxonomy): domain Eukaryota; kingdom Metazoa; phylum Chordata; class Mammalia; order Rodentia; family Aplodontiidae; genus Aplodontia; species Aplodontia rufa. Next base: position 40,189 of record PVKS010006987.1, on the reverse strand, counting down.
GACCAAAGGACCTGACAAGAACAACTTATAGGAAAAGCAAAGTTTCTATAGGTTCATGGTTTCAGAAGTTCAGTCCATGGTCAGGCCTGGGCCTAATGTGAGGCACAGCATCACGGTGCAAGGGTGTGATTGAGAAAGAAGAGTTGCTCAGTTCAGACAGCCAGAAGCATAGAGTTTGAGTGCCAGAAGCCAGGGATAATACAATCCACAAGGGCACAACCCCGTGACCTACGTCCTCTACTCAAGCCCTACCGGCTTACAGTGGCCACCCATTAATCCACTCAGATTATTAATCTATCAAATAGCTTAAATTCACTGATAATGCCACAGCTCCTATAATCTAATCATTTCACATCTGAATGTTCCTGCGTTGTATCAGGAATGAGCTTTCGGAGGACACCTCATTTTCAAATCATAACAGTTGGATAGTTTTGTATTAACTATTCTTCACCTCTGGTTCCTATTTTGAATACTAATAAGATTATTATAAATTCCAAATACCAGTGCTGGTTTCCACATTTCCACACAGAAAGGACTCAGAAGTTAGTCTAGCTGAAAAGGGAGGCCAGGGACCTAGTCTAAGAAACCTGTTTTGCATAATAAAAACAATGTATTTACTTCAAGTACAGGTTCATTTGGAGGCGTAAAGAGTAACAAGGGTGATTATTCGGGAAATGCTAAATCTTATGCCATTACTGGGCTCCCAGAAGCCTCTGGGTTTTACTTCTTATAGACTTAAGTTTAAAACAAAACAAGAGCGGTTTCCAGGAAACCTAAAGGAAGGAAAACAAGGCATTAAGGAAGGGTACAAATGGCCCAGAATTACTCAAATTTGAAAGATTTTCCTTGTTTTCTTTAAAATGAACTTAGCAGAATTAATACATACATACATACAAGGTAATAAACTTCAAGCATATAAAGCAAAGAAAGAGGAACCACTGCAACAAAAGGGCCTAATGGTAACATTTTAAAAGTCAGTGAAAAATCTTCCTGAATATGCTTAGGAATAGGGAAATAGCCAGGCACATGTGCGCACTCCAATAATCGCAGCAGATGGGGAAGCTGAGGCAGGAGGATCACATGTTCAAGGCCAGCCTCAGAAACCTAGTGTGGCCCTAAGCAACTTAGCAAGACCCTGTTTCAAAATTAAAAAAATTAAAAGGGCTGGTGATGAGGCTTAGTGGTTAAGCATCTCTAGGTTAAATCCGCATTACTGTCACCCTCAGAAAATGTAAGTGCAAGAGTGTTGGTAGGATATTGTTGCCTTAATGATGCAGACTTTTAAAAAAAATTGAAAATAAAGACTGAGGGTGAAGGTGCTACAGACTCTGATGAAGCACAAAGCAAAACTCCCTACTACAGACTCCAGGGTCATGCGTCCAACTCCACCAGTACCCACAAGTCCCTGTAAGCATCAAACAAAATTTCCTTTGTATAATAAACCATGGTAAAGCATACTAAATATTCATCTCCAAAGGTGAACCACTTAAGATCAGTTTTAGTTTCTTCTGTTCAGTGCTAAGAAGACACAAAGTTATCACAGTTCATATTATAGCACTGCATACGGATATAGTATGAAAAAAATAATTCTTTCACTAAAAGGCAAAAAGAGTCTGTCCTTGAAAATTGAATAAACTCTATACATATTTAAAGTGCTATATGTTAGGGGAAAATTTACTGCTTAAAATGCCTTTTTGAAACAACTGAACCAGGTACCAGTATTTAAAAGTTCCAAAGAGGCAGATGCAAAAGAGATTCATTAGCTTAAGAATCCTATGCTTATAGATCTAATAGAATAAAAGGATCTTCCTTTTTAAGTAAATCCTCAAAGTATTTTCTGTATGCTTCAAACTATTTAATTATTTAGATATTTGTACAGATAAATTCCTATAGCCAGTGAAACACAATGTTAAGTAAAAAAATGGAATAACTTACCACAGATTTTCCTAAGAACATTGGGTTGGTGACTAACTTGACTTCAACTGATAAATGAAAGAAAAATTATATGAAATAAACATATATGTTTATTCTAAGATTACATAGAAAAACTTCTAGCTCAACAAACCAGTGATAGACTTCTTTTTTAAATAAATACATTTAAATTTGAAAGTTAACCAAACTACAGGCAGAAAAGTTTATAAAAATGAAGGTGATAAATCAGTGTTACAAAAGGATGTGTCTGACTAATAAGTAATTAATATGAAACTTTTTTAAAAAATCAACTAATCTAAAAACTTCATAATTGAATGAGCCTCAACTGCTACAGCTAATGTGCTACTTTTTACAGACCACTCACTTTCTATTCCGTTTCCATATTTTTAAACTGTTAATTCTGTTTTAGAAAGCACAAAACATAAATTATAAAAATAATAAATTATACTAGAAATCACATGACATGCTACCAAAAATGCTGAAAACAAACAATGGTAGGTATTTTTTAAAGAATACATTTGATGGAGCTGGAGCAGTGGCTTGGCGGTTACGGTGCTTGCCCAGCATGTGCTAGTATGCAAGTTCAACCACGAACACAGCAAAGTGTCAGAGGAACCAAAGCCACATGAAAAATTAAATAAAATTATTTCTCTCTTTCTCTCTCTCATTGTCCCTCTTTCTTTTTTTAAAAACAGAATATATTTAATAAAGTACTTGCACTTAAACATAATAAGATCTATAAATCAATATGATACATATAAGTAAACCAGTGGAAAAATATATCTTATATGAACCAAAAAATACTAAATCGTCAGGGAACATTTATATTCAAGGAAATACATATTAAATATTCATTAGATATCATTTTAAAATTCTTAATAACAAAATTTGGAAAACCCTAACAATGAATCAATAGGTAGTTATTAATACATTGTGTAATGCCCTTTATATTCTATAATGGAATATTTCCTAGTAGCAAAAGTGCATGAACTTTTACTCAAAGTTGTAGATTACATACTACTATATGGAAAAACTCATTTTGCACAATAATTACTTATGACACAAAGCAGATAGAATTCAAAACAATTATTCATGTTATGCATGGATTTATACCTCTGTGGAAAATATTTTAAAATGCAATATAATAAATACCAAGTCCAGCATCTTGTTTATATCCAAGGACAGAGAATTACAAAAAAATTAATCAAGTATGCAAAAGTTGGGTAATGGACACAATGGTGTTAGTTGTTCTAAAATTTCTGTATTGTTGAAATATTTCATTATGACAAATAAGAGAAAATAATTTTTAAAAATGAATCAAATAAATTAAAGAGTAAAGAGCAAATGACTTAATTTAATGACTCAAAATTAATAGAAGCTTCAATGGTAAGGCAAGATTCAGGATTTTTGTATAATTAGGCCCTGGGTTATGAAAACTATAGACTTCTATCATGTTCTCAGTTCAGTCACAGATGAGGACCAGTCTAGAGTTCACACCTTGTTCCATAGTATACAAATAAATCTCAGAAAATTTATGTTTAGAAAAAATTCTTTCCCACCAACTTTAGCCTATGCATTCTCATGCATGGCCCCAAATCATGGCCACATACTGAAGCGACCAGTGTGTCCCTCTCCAATGGATTCAAGAGAGAAAAGATCAAAAAGCAGGGCATCCATTATGTAGACAGATACATAAATGGATAAACAGATCAAATTAAAAATCACGAAAATGTTTTTCCATATTTCAATAGCAGTTATAAGGGATCAAAGTGAAGCCAAATAATTTCTGACCATTGAGAATAAAGTCATCCTTATTGTTGATGAAAACCTTCTTAAATTTTTACAATAATTATTAATTCTTTACCTTCTATCACAATCTTGACTTGGAAATGTGTTAACAACATATTGATGTGAAATATGTTAGGAAGATTTTAATGACAAATATTAAAAATACATTTAGGATGCAAAGTTAAATTTTTCTAAATGGGCCTACTTATGAAATTAAGCAAAAGTAGAAACTCAAAACCCCTGAAAGCATTTATATGAAAAAGACAGACATTAATTCATCAAAAGGAAATCCTTACAAGTAAATTACAATTTCACACTAAGACTTTGAGTGTAAAGTAGTTTTAAGTTAGTAATTAAAAAGGGACATCACAGATGAAATAAATTGCTTAAGTACTTACGTTCAATAAAAGGTTAACTTTAATTTTCTCATGCCAATGTAGAACATAGTGTAATATGACTTTATTTCATTTATTTTTTTCAAAGAAAGAGGGGGCAGTGAGAGAGAGAGAAAGAGAGAAGCAATTTTTATTTAGCTTTTCATGTGACTTTCATTCCTCAGACACTTTGTTGCATACATGGTGCTGGGGTTTGAACTCATGCACTTGCACATGCCAGGCAGGCACCAAGCCACTGCTCCACCCCTGTAATATGGGTTTAAAACTTGACTTTCAACTTTGAGATTCTGGTATATTACACTGGAAGATGTGTTAATAAAATCTTCATAACAAAATACTTTTATGCATCCTATAAAATCATTAACAATCCAATCAATTATTACCTAAGATGTGGAAATATAATGTCTTAAATTAAACAACATAATATGCCCCTTCTAAGGATGGATCATGGACAGAGTAGGCACTAAAAGAAAGAAAAGATAAAGTGTACAAGAGTTATATTTCAAATAATTGTTCTTGAAAGAAATTACTGCAAAAGGTTATGGTTGTACCATTCATCAAAATCCTATCTTCTTAAAGCCACATTATAAAAAATTCTTATTTACTATCATTCATAGACTTCATAAAATTTGATTTATGATTTGATGAATTATATGACAACTTAAAACAAGCAAATTTCCTGGGCCAAAATATAGCATTGACTAACTTGGTTACATCAACTATTAATTCAATCAAGCACATCTACTCTAAGCATCTGCTATGCAGAATACTGCTCTGACTGCTCCAAGAGTAATTCTACACTTCATTTCCAAGACCTACTACTAAAGTATTTCTTCATAGTAATAAGTAGAGTATTTTCTTCTGAAATTTATGTATGAAGAGAGCATTTTAGAAGCAATATATGAACTTCAACCAAGTTAAATTTATTAGCAAAATTTACAGAAGAGTCGTATATATCTTCATCATTATGTATGAGAAAACTATAGCACCATAAAAATGCCTTGGTTAGGTTAATTTATCTTTTCAAATGATTTGATGATGAAAGTGATAGATACCCATAATACTACATAAAGACTCAAACTGTTGTGTTGCATAAGAAATAAAGGCTATGACAGCTATCCTAGGGTTTTCATCTTATACACATCAAATGAATAAATAAGCTGCTCTTAAAAAGCTGTTTTAGGGGCTGGAGCGATGGCTCTGTGGTTACGGCGCTTGCCTGGCATGCGCAAGTACAAGGGTTCAAACTCCAGCAACCCATGTACACAACTGAGTGTCAGAGCAACAAAAAAAGCCATGTGAAAAAACTCAATAAAATTTGATTCTCTCTGTCTCTCTCTCTCTGTCCTTCTCTCTTAAAAAAAAAAAAAAGCTGTTTTAGTATGTCTTTTAAAGAAAATATTCCAAACTTTACATTTGCACCTAGTACTTTGGAAAATTCAAGATAAGGAATTTCAAGCCCTGTACGCATTTTCACTTACAACACTATTAATCTGTATGTGTTAACTATTTCAAAATTACTTTTACCTTGATATTATATAGCAATGCCTGTAACCCTGAATACTAAATCAACCAGAATTACCTGTATATCTTTATATCTAAGATACCTTGACTAGGCATATTGTTACAGGACAAAAAGAGGTACTCATTCAGGTAATTCATAAAACAAAACAAATGAGCATATAAGCTATCTGTACTTCAACCCATAAAATCAGTTTTTAAATTTATTAAACTAAATAAAAAATCCAATGTATATTTTATTTCATAATGTGTATATCATTTATAATGTATAAAGAGTTCAAGGAATGCTTTGAAATATCCTATATGTCATCAATCAATTGCTTATATAGTCTTTAATACAATGATAGTGAAAGGTGAAAGAAGAGTGATATATGGATAGACTTATGTATTTTCTTAGATAATTTTCTGCAAATCAAGGATATAAAAAGAATATATGTAATACCGCTATAGAATACAAAATGTATAACACAGAAGGATCAGGAGTTTTCTTTATTGTGTACTACTTTATACCAGAATTGTGATAAATAATTTTAAGTGATAAAGAAATACATGTGTATTTATAATGTTATTGTAAGTAATGATAGCTAATTTTTACAAATGCTTTTCAGAAACTAGGCATTTGACTTTAGAGTCAGCTTTCATTCTATCTTCACTACAATCATTTCACATTTTTCTTCCCCATCTTATAATTATAGAAACTAGGACTTGGTGGCAGTCACATTTCTAGAAGAGACCACATAACTATATGAACCCATAGCTATGTGACTTCTAAGTTTCCCCAAAATTGAATTTAAGTGTCAATCATAGCTGCTAAGAATTCTAGTTATATTAGCTTCATTTCAAAAGTCTCAAAGCAGAGCAACTTACTAAAGCTTCACCATTGAATAGTTTCATGGAATGAACATTAACAGTGACAACCGTAACAGAGTAGTATAAAATAAAATATTTATTAAGAAATCCCTACTGACAAAATATTTGTGGAAAAAACACTATTTCTCATTGATATAAGTTGAGTGCACACAAAACTTCAGGAAACAGGACCGGACATTTGCAGCAAGACATGCACATATTCTGTTGGCCTTCTGAGGAAGGTGAGGAGTGAAAAGGGAGAAATCAAGAATTGAAACGGGTTCTTTAAGGATCAAGTTGGGGAGATGCTGGGGATGAGGCCTTGTTAAAGCAGAACCTTTGATGGTGTTGCTTAACTCTTGTTTATAATCTGTTGAGAAAGAAACATGTTCTTACAAGTGTGTTCTGAAAATCACATCTCAGAAACAGAACTAAAATAGTAATAGACAATAGGTGCTAAAGAGCCTAACAAAATCATCAAACAAATCAAGAATCCTGGATATTCTTTTGAGTAGAGAAAGATGACTTAATTACTATCTTCTTGTATATAAGAGAAAAGTACTGTGTTCTAACCTAGCTTCTTGGCAAGCAAATTATTTTTGTGTGTTGATCTTTGGCCAATTAGTCCAAGGGAACACTGCCCTAAACCCACAGCCGCAGGTTCATTCTGTGGGAAGTGGCAACAAAGCCCAGGTTGGACTTCCCTGAATTTTAAGATTTCACTTAAAGTACCCTGAGACCGAGATAGGTTATAAGGAATATTAATGGATTCTGATAGCTGGAAAGTAGGTAGATAATATTCTGGTGAAAGAGAACGGCATTCTGCAGAGGGGTGAAAGTGGGGGCCAATTAGAAACACAGAAATTAGGCATGTTCCAGGTTAATGGGAGCTCACATTATTTTAACGCAGAAGATACATTTTAGAATGCCTTCAAATTAAATAGTAAAAAGATATGAAATCAGACTAATGAGCTTAGTTTTTAACTCTGTTAAAATAAAAAAACTCTTAATCCTCACAATAACTCTGTACAGTGAGTTTTATTTTTATCTCTGTTTGAGATAAAACTGAAGTACAGAGAGTTTAAGTAAGTCAAGCAACTCTGGTAAGAAATGGCAGACCAAGATTTTAAGCCAGAAAATTTACTGGACTTTCCTCCCTAAAAAATGGCATTATTAGAATTGAGGTTTAGTATGTATAACTGTGGATCCTATGTTAGATAGATGAAGATGAAAGCATTAATTGCATTATTATTTTTAAAAAGAATTAAGGGAAAGAAAAATAGGATGTTTTAGTATTATCTTGAGAGTTCAGTTAGAATTTATATTGTATATTTTATGTTAAATTAGTTAAATTCTCCATATAAAGCTAAAAGCACGGCATATAGTTTTCAAATACTACTTGAGAAAATTTAATACTATGGTTGAAACAAAGATAAAACTGTGACTTAGTAGGTTGTTTGATGAATTAAGTCTCTTAAAATAACATATTTTAAGCTAGATATATACCATCTATTGTTTCTTACAACTGCTGTGCATGCGCATTTAAAGATTAAGATGATTTTGTGTAAATCAATCAAAAACATATCTTTTTGCACTTTATTTGTCTATATGTACTTTATTTGTCTATATGTAAACTCCAAGGTGACAAGGGTCTCAGAAGTCAAGTCACTGAGTTTACCAGTATCTGAAACAGACATATTAATCTTGAATTTTAACTTGAAATGTTGCATAATATAGCTGAAGTTCTTGACAGAATGTAAATATTGTGGAAGACAAACAAAAATTAAGCTACATTATAGGGGAAGGCTTAGAAGTGGTCAAGATGAGAGGGGTGGGACTTTTTCATTTTTAACCAAACACAAAATCCCTGTCCTTCATTCTTTAAATCAGCACACTTTTCTTATCCTGTCTTGTAGTGTGCTTGCTGCTATTTCACTGACTTAAAATTTATATAGTTAAACTCTATGCCCATTATTATAAGAAAATGTTATGTTCTGCAGACATGGAATGGACATATTTGTCTTGTTCCTATGTACTATTTCAAAGTCTATTCATCTTTTAAAACAAATTTGTAAAAATTAGTTAAGCATTTCTTTTCCTATGGGGGCAGGACAAAAATTTGATGTCATATTTGAGAAAGTACTTCTGAGAGACTGAAGACAACAGCTGAGCCAACTTAGTGCAACAGAGATGCCAGGGGCTTGGAGTCAGATAAGAGGAATTTCAGGCCCTGTCTGCCCTGCAAGTTGGAAAGGGTCCCATGTTTGTGAGTCTCAGTTGCTCTATTATACCACCTGTCTCATAAAGTCCCTGTGAAGAGCATCCAACTCATGAAAGTATCTTCCAGAACCCTACATGCATGTTCCTTAACAAACACAGAAGACTACCATTTTAGAAGCTAGTTTCTTAAACATGAGAGTTTAAGTCAGAAATCAGAATTTTTATTCACAATTTTGTAAATTGCTAAATATTTGAACAAGGGTTATTCAGAACACATACAAAATTAATTTTAGTCTATTACAAAATGCAGACTGTCTACCATGTGACTCTTTAAAATTTTTGAGCATCAAATTAGATACTGCTTGTAGAATAAAAATGCAATATAAACGTGACATAACTCATTTCAAATGGCAGTCATAAAATATTTTTTAAAATTCAAGAATAAGAACAAGAAAAAATTATCAATTACTTTTCAGTCAATTAATCAACAGTGATATAATTTCACTTTCATAGAACAATTTATTATCCTGTATTTAAGCTAGAGTTATTCAACTACTAAATGGCCTCTAAGATTTTTTCTCACTCTTAAGTTATAATTTTTGCTGTCCTCTCATGAAAACTGCTTCTCCAGATTCTAAATCAGAACTTAAATGAAGGAATCATGCCTATCCAATTCAGGTAACTCTCTCCAATAATAAACTCTTCTTTTGTGTCCTAGATGCTTCTTCCTCCCTGATATGCAGAAGATGTGTTCCAAGACCCATAACTGGTTCATGATATCACAGGTATTATCAAACCCTAAAATTTAAAGGCATTTAACCATTATGTATCACTGTGACTAAAACTTTTGCAGTTTGTGATACAATAAAGTTGGCACACATTTCCTATACCTTTATCATAATTTCACAAATACATGTTACGTTGTTTTTGCAAATGTTAGTGATTTCAACATTAAATTTCTAAGTATGTCAAGAACTTCACATTTTCTCTTAAAGACCTCAATTTACAGTTTCCCTTTAGCATATGTGAAGTGCCAGCATCACTACACTAGCGGTTTAGAGACATTAAGTAAAATAATGGTTACTTTGACAACAACACTGCAGCACCTCAACTGTCAACCTGATAATGCAGATGGCTACTAAGTGACTGACAGATGGGTTGCATATATAGCATGGATAATCTGAGCAAAATGATGATTTGTATCTCTGGGGGTGGAAAAAATGAGATGGCACAAGTTTTCAGCATATCATTTAGAAAGGCACACAATGTAAAACTAATGAATTATTTATTTATGGAATATTCCATTTCATATTTTTTAACTCTGGTTGACCCCAGGTAAAGGAAACTGCTGAAAGTAAACAACAGATTAGAAAGGGCTACTATACTTACATTTCATACCTTGACAGCCATCTCGTCTCACTTTGATGTATAATTAATAATTAATCCCTATTGCATCATTTCTCTATTCAAGTATTTTTCCCTCCTCCTGGCTGGCCTTCCTTTCTTTTACATTTTATCATGTTATTTCCCTCTGTACAGTAAATTTTATTTGCATGTCCTTTCTTTTGATTCATTACTAGAGAGAGGGAAATTTGTATATCCTTGTTCTGTACAACATGCTTGTTCATATCTTGTTCATAGTACAACATGCTTGACCCATAACACATATTTAAAAGTGTTGAATTAAACAAATAGAAAACATCAGAGTAATCAGTGAAACTTCTGCATATCTCTAAAATAACTGGGGCAGCCTGTGTCAGTGCTCTGAGAACCACCACAGCATCAGCAACAAGTGGGAAGTCTATAGTCAGGGTGCTCAGCACGTAAGAGGTAGTTTCCACTCAGACAGTTAGGTAGTAGTTAATAATGAGCAGAGAAACGGAACCAATACATGCCAGGGTCATGGGGTTTCTTTGAATTGTCTTTATGAATAATCAAGTAACCTGCAGAACAACAACAGGTGCACTAACCTGAGAATAAACAAGTGGAAACAAAGGGAGCCAATTAAGAAATAAGTCAAGAAAGACAGATCAATGGGGCTAGTTTCTGGCAGGGTCTGTGAAGGTCATTGTCAGGTTAGAATTTGTGGTCATGAGTTTCTCAATGCATTTCAGGAGGAAAATTTCATTAATGTCACAGGAGCACTAAGATGGAGTCTGCCAGGTCATTCACCCAGCACCAATATTAACAGGAAAATTGATTGTGGATGAAGCCCTGTCCCCAATAGGATGACCACCATGACAGCTCCAGAGGAACAACTAAGGTCAAAAATGTCCCCACCTGAGGTGAAGGAGGAGATAAACATCTGATTGGTAAAGAGTGCAGAAGGAAGAATCCAGTTGTGCTGACAAACATCCAACATTAATAAATTTGGAATCAGCATTGCTTCCTTTGTCATTCTCTGATCAGAGATGACCCACTGTCCCTCTTGAAAGTGTTCTTAGTGTGGCCTTACTTTACTTTCACTTATGATAAAGCTATCTTGCATGGCTTTTGGTGTCTGACTTCAAATTTTCTTTCATTGGAACACAATAACTGAGGTTTGGATCCTCAGATCCTTGCTGTCCTGTGACAATACAGCAGCATCACTCTAAAGCATCCAGCAACCCCAGAAACGCCCTTTCATCAGGCAACTAAGTTTAACCTTGGCAGTCCTGTACAACAAATCTCACGAGACTTACAAACATTTGAATGCCATTCTTGACACAGTTGTTTTATTTTTAGATCTGTTTCCAGTGGGTTGCACAAAGCAAAATTTCCAGCTTCTCGGTAGAAATAGCAATATAAGGGAAGTAAAATAGTCTATCCATTACATTTGGCTTCACTCCTGACATGTTTATTAATGTAATATCTCCAGGACACAAATGTGACTCATTGCTTTCTACCTGTTTTGCCAAGCCTGGTAATTTTTAGAACTGTCAGGTGGAAGAGCAGATTGTATTTTCTAAACATGGTGACATGTGTCACTCTTTTACACAAACACACACACACACACACACACACACACACACACACACACACCTTCTTCCATAATCCTATTGCCATATGACCTTTGAAATCCTCCAAGGAAATGTGTGGTGTATGGATGTTCTTTTCGCAAACCTTGGTGGAACTTTGTAATTCTCTACTAGAGAACGAAGTGGAAGTGATTCTGCATAACTACTGAGGTTAGGATATAAAAGGCAAATGATTTCAGCTTGGCGCACCCTCTAACTTGAGCCATTTGTTCCTGTAACCCAGCCAATGTTGTAAACAAACCCAGGCTACATGAAGATGCTCCGGGTGAACTTTCCAACCAACAGCAAAAGTTTCTCAGTAGATACAGCAATAGAAGGGAGATCTAAGAGTGCATGATCCTATAGATAAGTTCAACCTCCAACATTGAGCTTACTAGAAATGATGAGAGATAATATATGACTACTGCTATTTGTAAGACACCAAGTTTTGGAATGATTTCTTATGCAGAAATAGATAACGAAGGCAGATCAGGGAGGCTTCAGAATGTCAGTTTCCATCTAGCTCCACTCAAGGCAGGCTGAGACATCCCCATATATCTGGGCAATTTTTTATTGTCAGAAAATAACCACTCTGAGTTCCACATTCCTCCCATTATGGAAGAAATAAGAAAATCGTTCAGAAAATACTATTCAAAATCCCTGACTCTTGATAAAATCCTCCAGATATTCTTTTAAATCTCTCCAGACTATTCTGTTTTCAACCATAGTTCTCATACAGGGTTTGAAGAGCATAGTTTGCTATTGCTTTTTTGCCTTCCATTAATTTTTAAATTTATTTCCTTTTGTTGATTGAAATGTGAATTCTTTCAGGTAGAAACTACATAGTACTGCAAATCCCTGAACTCCTGTTCTCTGCAATCTCACAGTGAGAACTTAACCTAATTATTTGAATTTAATTTTCCCACATAAATCCTTGGTTCCATTTTAATTGAGTCAGGAAAACCATCCCAGAAACACAATTTGCTCACTAAATTTTCACTCTTAAAACTCCATGCTCACCATTATCCAAACCTGTGGCTCATCTTCACTCTCATCAATAAACACATCCAGTAAAACTCCAAAAAGCCTTTGGGAACTTGGATGATCTCCACTCCAGTCTACTGAAGAATATATCCTTGAAGCCAAAATGAGTCAATCTCCTCTCTAGATTATTACTTATCTTGTCACATATGTTTCAATTGCTCCATCTATAAAAAGCACATGATAAGAACACCTGGTTCCTAAAGTTACTGAGAAAATTAAAGGAAAATATAAGTACTTACTCAATTAAGATATATCTACAGTATGTTTACATCTCAACCTTACACATGCATTCAATCTCTCTTTCTAAGCAGGGTTTTGCCTGCCTTTACCATTGTTTATAGGCAATCAATTAATACTCATTATATGTGGAAAATATACACTTAAAATGTCACGGTATTACACTTGCAAATTATTTATTTGAACAAAAAAAGGAAGATATTTAAGTTCAAAGAATGACCACAACTTAAAACAGAGCCACTGAACAACAAGGTAAAATCATCCTTTTCCAGTATTTGTTTTTGTATTTATTAATTCTGGCAAAATACACCCAAATTCAGGAAGCCAAGTTACGATGGTATAAGAAGAACAAGAAACAATTTTAGAAGCTAAAACTGCATCTGCTAGGATAGAAGTTCAGTAAATAATATCCCAGAAAAGCTAAAGCCTTTTCTCTCAATTCAAAAAGGTTGAAGGCAAAAAACAAAGGACATTTTGGCAACCTCTCTCTGCACTTAGAAAGACAGAGGTCAGTGATTTGGACACCCAGGTCCAGTTCAGGATTTACATTTAAATATTATGATAATGAAAGCCTTAGTAATTGGGAGGTCAGATGGGCATTTGCATAAAATAAAAAGTCTTAAGAACATAATGTTTACATTGTGTAAAAGTAAATCTATATCTGAATATTTCTCTGTAACATTATAAGGTTTATTGGAAAAAGATAAGAATTTTTAAAATACTGTAATACAGTTATAGAAAAGAACCTCATCAGTATTCTAAGATCCTATGAAACAGTCACAGGAAAAATAATATCAAGGTACTGTATCTTAAAAAACAATGATAGGGGCTGGAGCTGTGTCTTGGTGGTTATGGCGCTTGTCCAGCATGCCCAAGTACTCAGGTTCAAGCCCCAGCACCCACATACACAACTAAGTGTCAGAGCAATGAAAGCCATGTGAAAAACTCAATAAAAATTGATTTTCTCTGTCTCTCTCTCTCTCTCCCTCTCTCACTGTCCTTCTCTCTTAAAAAAAAAAAAGTCAATGATACATAATTTATCTCCAGTAAAATTACAACATAAAGGATGAAAGATGTAGAAAGTAATGATTTTTACATTTTTGTTCATTTGTAGCAATACCCTATACGAGAGTACTATAATATACCAATTCCAAAATGAAAAATTCTGTTAAGAAAAAAATTGCTTTAATTTTCATATAGAATGGATGCTTAAAGGTAGGTGATTAATTCCAAATTCAGAAAAAGCTCTACATATAGTAGTGCTGTATCACAGTGAAAAATTAAAATATCCCCCAATAAAAATATAAATAATGATATTATAACTTATTTACTTAATGTAATATTATATAATATTAACTTTTTAAAAAGAATTATAATAGAAAATCCCTAAGGAATAATGTTTAGTGAGAATATAGCAAAGCAAATATATAATAGGACTATAGGATCACAATCAAATATATTAGTGAAATAATAATTGAGGAAAACATAAGAAAGATTCCTTGGATTTAGACTTATAGCTGACCTTTTTTCCTTTTGCATTTTTTTCTATTTTCTCCAATATTTTTAATGAAAGTTATATTTTTTAAAATCAAGTTTTTAATTAATGATTTACTTTTCTCTTCCTCCCTCTTCCCTGTTTCTCCTCATTCTATTTATTTTCTTCATTTATAAGCAAGAGTACTAATTAATAGTTTGAACTCTAGATTTCAAAAGAATTGGGGTTAGACCACCTTGTAGCCACTAACTAACAGTGTAAACTTACATAAGTTAGTAAACTCCTAAGTTTCTAAATCTATACAAATCAGCATAATAATAGCATCTCCGATTGCTGGGAAAATTAAATGAGCTACTAGTAATGACTCTCTTGGCATCATATCTGACTCACAGTCATCACTCAATAAATGAGATCTGCCACTCTGGCCTCTTTCTGTCACCTGACCCATTTGTGATCTTTTTCTTAACCTTATTTCAGAGCAGTTCAATATTGTTAACAGAAATAGAAGGCACATCAAATATTACCTAACTAAAGCAAACATCTTTGTGTTCTTTCGAATTGTGCTGACTTATGCAAAAAGATTAGCGAAAGTTCCAGGACGCAGTGTTTTCATGAAAAGACATTTCCCAAAAATATCAGGAAGATGTTTGTTTCAAAAAAGAAGAAACCTATGCAACTAAAAATTAGGTAGAAGAAAACATTGGCATTATTTCATTGCTCCTATTTTATTTCCTCAAAATTAAACTAACTTACCTGCCAATCAAGTGACAGTCTGAGGGGATGATAGATAGCTAGCCAACGTTATCCTCTAGGCTTCAGTAAAATAATCTCTATTTTTCCGAGTTTGCAACCTTTCCTAAGTAAAATTTCATATGCTGGTGACTTCTCAATATGAACTCTGTAAGGCTTTAAACTAGGACATTTGAGATGAAAATATAGAAACCTTATTGTTTGTATTTCTTTGTTAAAATTTCAAAGCTCATCCTTGAAATACACTTTGCTTTTGTCTGTATACATAGCTATATATAGTTATAAGTGAATTACATTTGTGTGAACTCACAAGAACATGCAATTATTCAAACATTTTGGACCATTTCCTGGAATTCATTTATGATTTTTAAAAATGTCTTTCAACATGGGAAAAATTAAACCTTTTAATATTGAATGTTTGTTTTAATCAAGGTTCTCCAGAGAAACAGAATCAATAAGATTTTTATTCAAGAGAGCCAGTGGTATAGCTCCAATCAGTCCTAAGACCTGAGAACCAGGAAAGATGATGGTATTGAGTTCTTATGCAAAACCATTTGGCCCAAACCTCAAGAATGGCTGTTATTTTCATTTGAATCTGAAGATAAGCAAATATTGGTGTCCCAGCTCAAAGTCAGGTAGTAATTCACTCTTGCTCACCTAAGGCCATTCTTTTGTTCTAATCAGGATTTCAATTTATTGGACAAGTGCCTCCCAGAGTATGGAGGTTCTTCAGAAATATACAAATACAATCACCCCACAATCAAGCAATCCCTCTACTGGGTATATGTCCAAAGGAAATTAAACCTTTTCCAGAAGAGGCAACTGCACTCCCACGTTCATTGCAGCACTGTCCACAATAGCCAAGAAATCGAAACAACCTATTTAGCTATCAACTGATGAATGGACAAAGAAAATATAGCACAAATACACAATGTAACCATAAATCTATTGAAATCCATTATTTGGGACAACATAGATGACTGCAGATTAATTACGGTAAGTGAAATAAGTCAAACATAGAAAGACAAGTTCTCTGAGACAGGAAATAGGAAGAAAAGATAATAATGCAAAATGATGTGAAACATTAATATTATTCCTGTTTCTGTTATGCTTTTGCCCAGCCTCACAGGTAGAAAAATGCCATGCTGCAAAACATTTCTCCATGCTCAGAAAAGCTGATGTGAATATATTGGATTTAATTCCATCTTTTCAGCTTTGGACCCTTAATGTGTCCATTGAATTAGACATAACCTGTGAAAAGATCTCTTTATTTAAATGAAGTACCAAGTCATAAATACTAGTTCATTCTTATTCTCTTTTCATTTATAATGAAAATAGAAGAGTACATATTTTAAAAGCTATAAAATCCAAAAGATCTCAAATTTACTCTATATATAACACTTCCTATTTTTTTTGTGTGTGTATGTACTAGGGATTGAACCCAGGGGTGCTTAATCAGTGAACTACATCTCCAGCCTTCTTTACTTTTGTTTTCTTTTTTATTTTGAGACAAAGTCATACTCAGTTGCTAAATTGCTGAGGCTGATTTTGAACTTGTGATCCTCCTGCCTCAGCCTCCCCAGGCACTGGGATTATAGGTATGCACCACCATGCCCTGTAACACTTCCATTTTTACATATTAAGCACACAGATTCTTAAATATGAATAAAATATTTGACCTTTACGATATAAAGTATGAAGAGAATGGCAAAGCAACAAAATATAGTAAATAAAATAATAAAAATAGGAAGAGATAAAGATTTTCTCTTACTATCAGAAGGGGCTTCATTACAAAAAAAATGTTGAGCCTTTTCTCTAGGAGGAATCAGTCTTGGCAGTATAATGGCTGCAAATATATTCCATTTTTTATTTTATTAACATATGTTATTATGCTGTACCATGCATACAGAAGAGAAAATAACTAGGAAACCAGCAGGCAGTTCAAAAAATAGACCATGAACATACACCCAATCTACCCTGAAGCCCTCTCTGTGATTAACTCCCCAGAAAAATAGCCAGGATTCTTACCACAAAACCTATACATTTGTTAACCTATTTTAAATGTTACATAAATGAAAGAATCATGTGTGACTGACTTCTTTGCACAGTATAGTGATTGAAATATTACAAATTCATAAGATTAAAACCTTTCCATATTTGACCTTGTCATTTCACTCTCTTTATGATTCTTTTTGATTAAAAAGTAGCTCATTTTCATTTAGTCCAATTTTCTAATGATTTTCCTTTATAGTTAAACATTAATTCATTTTTTTTCAAAATTATGTTTGTACACTATAAGGTCATGAATATATTCTATTGTTTGTCAAATCTACAGTTTTACCTTTCACTTAAAAAACTAAAGCTTTCTAATGATATGAATTAAGTTCTAAAATGTATTGATAATTTCTGTCTATATATTCAATTGATGGGGCATTATATTTTTGGAAAAGAAACCTTTCGCCCTTAGCTGTACAAATTCTGAGCAGTAAGTTCAGTTTGGTTATTACACAAATGCAAAACAGTAAGAATTAAAAATAATTTTGCTGTTTGTTAAAACATGAGAAAAAGTTCATCATCCACAAACTGTCTACTATATTTCATTTATATCCCTAAATCCAAAACTGTATTCAGTTTTGTTTTAGAAAATAAACATTTTCAAATCTTAAGAGTATCCACCACAGTTCAAGCCTACTGTAGTGCTCAAATGTTTCTTAAATGAAATGCTTTTCATTTAATCCTAATAGATCCAGATTCTGTTTATTAAAAAACCATTTAGAATAAAATGTTCTTATTTATATCTCAACTGAAAAATTAAAAATCCATAAATCTGATAATTTAAAAATGCATATATTTACAAATGGAAGGGTAGAATTTAAAAAATCTGATAATTAGTAAAACTAGCAATATTTTTTCACCACTATCATAGCATCAAGATTTAGGACTAGTTTCATTTATAAAATTATTACCCTCCAAATTCAAGAATTTCTATCCGAACTAACTTTTGGCAGCAAATATTATGCCAGCATAATGTAGCTACTTTGAGCAGACACAACAATGTTAGATTATGCTCTAAAGAATATTAGAATTGTAATAGCTTTGGACAGACATCAGGTTAGATGAAATCCTGAATATTTACCATTTCAAAATTGCCCATATCAAATTCTGTATGATGTTTCATCCGTTCTCTAGATTATTAAATTATCTTTAATATCCAAAAAATTCTCTCTGCATTCTTCAGACTAATACTGAGTAAACTGCAATGTTAAGTCTATGTTTATGATTATTTGGAGAAGTCAGGAAATGGAGCACATGGTTTACATACGGATTCAGAATATCTTTTGATGTATGCCTTCAGTAGTTTCACAGAATTCATAGAATGGTAGAATGGAGCCTAACTGACCTTAGATTCCTCAATTTGTATTCATTTGATTGAAATAATATGAAGTCAAAAGCAAATTAAATGAAAATTTGCTTACACATAAAAGAAAAAGAACCTAAAGATTGTAAGTGATATTTTGGATATTGTTTCCTATTATTTGCCTTGTAAGTTTAATAGGAACTTCAACATGATTTGACAATCAAGAACTTTTATCTCTTGAACCCTGTATTTGCTTTTCTAAGCTTTACTATTTTTAGTTTAAAAAACAGTAGGGCATTATCAGATTGGGAAGAATTCTCTGAAAACCAGGCAAGTCAGTGCTATTTACAAATTTGTATGTAAATTTATGTTCACTAATTAATACTGTGGCATTTCTATAGAAAATGGATCACATAAGTCATTGAGCTTTAGTTATGAAAGACTGAAGTCAAATCACTTAGTTTGACACTGTTTTTCATTAAAATTAGACAAGCAGGAAACCTCAAGAATAGACCAAGATAAAAACATCAGAAATCAGCAACAGCTATTCCACTCTTCAGTACTGATACAAAAGTATCAAAGGCAGCATACTATAGTGATACACCCATACCCATGTTTAGAACAGGGAGATTCACAGTAGCCAAGTTATGGAAGGAGCCTAAATGTCCTTCAATCAATAATTGGATTAAGAAAATGTTCTCTGTATACGATGTGGAGTTTTATTCAGCCATAAAGAGCAAAATTATATCATTTGCAGGAACATAGATGGATCCTGAGAGCATTATGTGAAATGAAATAAGCCCAATCCAGAAAGTCAAGGGTTGTATATTTTCTCTCACAGGAGGAAGTTAGGAAGAAAAAAGAAAAAAGAAGGGTGAGGATCTCATGAAAATAGAAGGGAGACCAGTAGAGGAAAGTATCCAGGGGAGGGAGGAGAGGAAGGAAATGGGAGGTACTAGGTAATGAAATTGATCAAATTATGTTATGTGCATTTATAAAATATAACAACAAAGTCTAGTATTATGAATAATTATAATGTACCATTAAATATTTTTAAATTAAAAACTAACTACAATGGTTAAATTGATATATTACAAAGTTAACTGTAGAAATATCATAATAATAGTGTTTTATAGTTTAAAAATATATTTATGGGGACTGGAGTGGTATCTGGGCAGTTGTGCCACTTGACTGGCTTGCATGAGGATGCAGGTTCAAACCCCACCACCACGTACAACAGTCAGAGCAATGAAAGCTACATGAAAAACTAATTAAAATTGATTCTCTCTCTCACTGTTCCTTTCTATTTAAAAAATTAATACATATACATTTATGTATATTTCTGATTGTTTATCCAAATAAGTGATAAGTAGATAAATTGTTAAGATGCTTACTTTGTTGAGGTGAAATTAAAGTTATGCAGGAGGAATGAGGTGTCATTCAAAATTCATGGAGGCTGGAGGTCACCCTTTGGCTGACTCTGCACAAATTAGCTCTGGTAGGCTGGACAGGCCATTTGACCTCATTAATTCTCAAATCATCATCTACAATAGCAACGATAATAACTCCACTTCAATTTATAGGAAGCAGGCCGTGAGGTAGTATGTGTTACTTAGCTGAGCACCTCCTTTCTTGTACCCATTATCATCTGTTACCATCACTTCAGGAGCATCACTCAGGAATCCACCAACCAATTCCATGTTTTCTAGGGTCACCATACCCCCTGTAAAGTTCTCCAAATTAGTCCAGAAGGAGGTTGCAGCATTGTCACCAGAAAATTATCTGCTCAAATGCAAATACCTTCTGAGTCAAGGCAGAAAATATTGAGATAATTCTGTGAACTGTGATCAGCTGAGAAATAGAAGCTGAAAGGTTTTCAAATTTGATTTTTTCCCCTCAAAGGTTGAAACTGAAATTTATTCCTTTTGCCATTTTGACGTAACAGTAAGAAAACATTTGCAAACAATTGAATTACTTTTCATTAAAAGTCACAAAATTGCCTGGATTTTTGGCAGTGAAAGAGACAAACAGAAAAACTATTCAAATAACAAAAACAATCCTCATCAACATTTTTAATTCACAGACTTCAAGTTAAAGGCATTAGTTTCTGTGATTGCCCTCAAGCTGACACAAATATCCAAAGCCCCTAGTTAACCTCTGTTCAGAGATAAGAGTCCAAGATGAAATAGAAACAGGAAGATTTCATTTGGCAGGCAAGAGGCACACAGAAAAGTACATTAGGGTCTTTGTCCCTACTATCTTTCTCTACTTGATCTCACATTTTTGTTAGTGATCATTCCCATCAAGATTTTTGTTCATTTTTGTGTTTTTTTTCTTTTTCTTTTTTTTTTTTATTCAAACAAAATAGCTCCTATAAAAGTGACCAATGCCTTACAGGTTCCAAAATGGCATTCAATTTTCAGTGCTCATCTAATGCAATCAGCAGCATGTGGCCAATCTGATCCTTCCCTATTTTTCTAAGTATTTTCACTAGGTTCTTAGAAATCATTTTCCTTTGTTCTTCTATTTCATGACCTATTTGTTCTTAGTTTCTTTATTAGCTTCTCTCATTTCTGAAATTGCTAACATTTGAACTTTCCTTAGGTAATTAGATCTCTCCCCTCATCCACTCACTCTTCTCCCTAAATGAGACTTATCCAGTCTCAATTAAAATACCATCTGCAAATAAATAGCTCTCTGCTCAGACCAGTCTCCTGCACTCACAGTTCATATGCTGCCAGCCTACTTCTGCGTCTACTTTAGCATCTAACAGGCAACTCAGACATCGCATGTACAAAACGGAACTCCTTATTTTTGTTCTCTATTAACTTTCACTATCTCAGTAAATTATAACTCTGTATTTCCAGATATTTAGATAAAACAAGTTTATCTCTAATTTTAAATTGTATTTCCAGTTGTTTAGATAAAATAAGTTTATTCCTGATTTTTTTCTTTCAAATGTCATGTTAAATCCACTAATCAAACTAATGTCTTTATTAATATTTTGCTTTAAAATGTAGCCACCTTAACAACTTGAGCCTCTTGTACTATAGTAGATTATATATGTCCACAAATGGTTTGAGAGTTTTCCCATCAAGAGATCAGGTATACCAACCCCAAGAAATGACAAATATTTAAGAGATGGAAATGCTAATTACCTTGATTTGATCATTACACATTGTATTCATGCCTTGAACCATGACACTAACTCCCCAGAATACATATAATCATCATGTCAAAAATGAAACTAAAGGGGGCTGGAGCGGTGGCTTAGCAGTTGCTGCGCTTCCCTGGCATGTGCAAGTACAGGGGTTCAAACCCCAGCACCCACGTATACAACTAAGTGTTGGAGCAAGGAAAGCCATGTAAAAAAGTCAATAAAAATTGATTCTCTCTGTCTCTCTCTCTCTCACTGTCCTTCTCTCTTTAAAAGAAAATTAAAAATGAAACTAAATAAAGATTCACTATATAAAATAGCAATATCTGGGCTAGAGTGGTGGCTTAGGAGTTACAGTGCTTGCCTGGCATGTTCGAGGATTTGGGATTCAAACCCCAGCACCAAGTACACAACGAAGTATTAGAGCAACAAAAGTAACATGAAAAACTAAATAAAACTGGTTCTCTCCCTCTCACTTTCATTGTCCCTCTCTCTCTTAAAAAGTAGCAATATCCATACATAAAAGATATAAACATATGCTACATTTGAATTCCAATCTACTGTTCATACTCTATATAGTATCAGACTCCCAGAATTTCTACTGAAGGACCATGCATTTTGGCAGAATTTTTCTTATTCTGGGCATTCTCATTTTCTTTTGATATACATATGCCTACAATATTGAAAGTAAAATGGCATACTGTTGCTAAGGGGATATCCTCGAGATTTGAAATAAAAAAGTTGTAAAATGCACTGTAATTATGTAACGTGGTGTGATTTTACTTTATCCAAAATGAAATCAGAGGTTTGAAAATGAAAAATGGTGAAAGAAAAGTGGCAAAATGAAAAATAAGTAAATTAATTAAAGATCCGTATACAATGTAAAACAACAATAAGAAACAGCAAGACTCATAGTTATACCAGAAACTGCTAACAGTAACAGTGTGTTATGCGTAAAACTCATAAAGTGGCTTTGTATTTACTCTCTCCTTTAAGTGGCAAAACACCCTATAAAGAAGGTACTACATTTAGGTAAGGAAAGAGATCAAGGTGCTCTACCTGAGTAAACAGATCCATTAGGCTTCACACCCTATGATTTTAATGTATTACACTATAACAGCAATAGTAAACCATGTTCCATGATTGTAAACAGAGATAGGATGAGAGACCAGGTTTAATTTCTTACCCTGGAATTTGGGTGGGTGCTGTGATGGCTTTGACCTACAGAATTTGATAGAAATGATGTTGTGACAGTTTCTAGATCCAGGCCTTAGGACAGTGGTGGCTGCCACTTTTGGTCTCTTAGAATGCGTATGCTTGGAGTCACAAACTGTCATGTCGAAAGTTCAAATACCATGTTGAAAAGACGGTAGGGCAATCCTGAGGGAGACAGGGACTAAACCAAGTCCAGACTTCTGGATGTCCCTGCCAAGGCACCAGGCATATGGGTGCAGTCACCTCGCATCCTCCAGATCAACCACCAACTGAATGTCTCCATGGAACCCTAGTTCACCCCTCATGAGCAGAACTGCTCCTGTGAGGGTCCTCCCATGTCTTTGACTGATAAAACATGTGGTAGATAACAAAATACTTATTCCTGCCCCTCTGTGTTCTATCTTTGTATTCTATTCCATTTTCCCTGAACCACATAACTTTTCTATATGCTGCCTCTTCACTTGTTGATTTTGGTTCTTCTCTTTTTGTACAATCATATTCACATTCCTCAATAGAAATATATTGGGTTAAACCTCAGTTGTTTCTAAATTTATGAAAAGGGTATCACATTTATAATGTTGGGAATCCATTTTTCCATTCAACAGTTTATTATTTTTCAAAACAGGTAACATACTGTTGCATACTTTTGTCACTTTAACATTTTGTTGTGATATTATTTTGTAAATATAAACCACGCACATTCTTGTCTTGATTCACACTTAGATGTTATTCAGACTTGCTACTATGAATAATGTGCTACAATGAACAGTATACTTCCTGTCTTCTACCACATATGTACAGAAGTTTTCTGATGCAAAATAGCTAGTATTAGAGAAAATATTTTCTCCATTATTCCCTGCATCTTCATTGAAAACCATCTAAGCTTCCTTGGACTGGTAGTGAAAGATGTAAGGCTTATAACCTGGCAAAGAAGAAATGCCTTGGGACACAGAATTAAGAAACAACAACAGGGGCTGGAGTGGTTACGGTGCTTGCCTGGCATGCACGAGTACACGAGTAGGCGAGTTCAAACCCCAGCACCACGTATACAACGAAGTCTCGGAGCAACGAAAGCCACATGAAAAACTAAATAAAATTGATTCTCTCTTTCTCCCTCTCTCACGTCCCTCTCTCTTAAAAGAAAGGAAGAAAGAAAGAAAGAAAGAGGAAAGAAAGAAAGAAAGAAAGAAAGAAAGAAAGAAAGAAAGAAAGAAAGATACAACAACAGAGAAATCAGGTCCTAGTCACATCTTTCTAATAAATAGATTTAAAATAAATCCTATTCTTAATTTTTCCCTCTGTTTCTTTCTCTTTTTTATAAAATGGGGTCTACCATGTTGCACAGACTGGCCTCAAAATTGATATCATCCTGCCTCAGCCTCCCAAGTATCTTGGAGTATAGGTATGTAGCACTACGCCAGCTTGTCCTCAGAATTTTCAACTCTCAGGATCTAATAAGCCCCATTATTTTTTCTTTAACCAGACACTTTACTTATCTCATAGAATCTGAAATAGCTCCCTAATTTTATTTCCAATTGTTTTCTTTTATCTATCCTTCCCCCAGATATCCACAGCCAGGACTAATTTCCAAACACTCCCCTGTCATCCATTAATTTTTATCTGGCAGATGCCTACCACAACTCCAAAGCTATATTTATCCCCATTTTTTTTATGAATCCTTTCCTGATCACACTGGAGATGATACTCCTTTGTGATGGTAATATTCAGTTTCTATCATCTCAGTTTTCTGTTCAGTGGACTTCTCATGAGCTGTAGTATGTTTGTCTACTTGTACAATTTCTATGCTTTCTGTGTTCAGAGAATGTGAGTTTTATTATTTCTTCCAAGGCAGTAAATAAACATTATATAAATACATTGTGTCTGTGCTTATTCTATGTAGCAGTCAAATTCTCACTCCAGTTTCTCTGTGCCCAACAGACAAGGTTCTGTGTTGAAAAGCATAGTTCTATATCCCCAGAACTATTAAAAATAAAGCAATGTACTTCCCCTGACCATCAACAACTAGGGTCTGTCCCCAGACTATCACACCAAGTGCTCAGAGTATGTTTGTCACTCTTGTGAGTTTTGACAGATATAAAATCTGCCAGATTAAAGAAAGATCACACTAAAAATTAAAGTGCCTTCAAGGCAGTGGAGGATAAAGCAAACAATTGATAACTATTTTATGAGTAGCTGGGTGGAGTATACATACCTATAATCCCAGCTACCAAAGAGGATGAGGCAGGAAGATCACTAGTTCAAGGCCAGTCTGATTAACAGAGAGGGACCCTGTCTTTAAAAAAAAATGTTGAGATGTTTGGTGCTGGAGCAGTGGCTCAAAGGTTGGAGCATTTGCCTGGCATGCACAAGGACCAGGGTTCAAACCGCAGCACCACGTACACAGCTAAATGTTGGAGAAATGAAGGCCAGATGAAAAAATAAATAAAAATTGATTCTGTCTTCCTCTCTCCCTCTCTCTTAAAAAAATTCTATGATTATATAACAGGAAACAGTACAACTGACAAAATGTTTATAAATATTTATAAGCAGAAAGGAAAATAAATAACTCTCCAAACCAGGATAGTGATGAGAGAAATATGTAGCATGGGGGTGTTAAAATATGAATGAACTGAGTGAATTTAATGTGATCCAGAATGAGAAAAAAATTCACAAGTTGCTGCACCAACATGGGGTCTAACATGATTCACCCATTTTTCTCAGGAGCCAGTGATGACGGCATCCCAAAAATATTTTATAAGTTTCCTGAAATTAGCTATATTCAGTTCACCAAACTTCTGACAAGTTAATCTAGTATACCAGAGACATTTAATACCTAAATTCTTCTGCAAAAAAATCAGTGGGAATCATATATATATTAGAGAAGAAGAGAGTGAGAGAGAGAGAAGGACATAATCAATTTTATTTATTTTTTCATCATTCTTTTGTCTTTGTTTCCCTAACACTTAGTTGTGTATGTGGTGGTGGGGTTTGAATGCGGGTCCTTGTGCATGCCAGGCAAGTGATTCAACAGCTTTACTACTGTTCCAGCCCAGAAATCATATTTTTAAAAAATGTTTGTGGTTGTATATAATCCATCATTACCAGAGACTGTATAATAACAAAAATTTAAAAAATGCCATAGCATATGTATTATGGTATAAAACGTAGACAATATATCAACAAATATTGCATAGTATTTTCAAATGAAATAGTTCCCTTAATTTGGAGGTAGAAAATGCAGAGCTTGAAGGAGAGAAGCTGGTTCTTATATTACTTTTTATATGGACCTTAAAAAGTAATTTTCCCCAGACAACTTTATTTTGGTTTCTTTCATGAAAGATATCTCCCATAAAAATCTCATATTTCTCATCATAACACATGACAGAAAGTTCATCACTATACTCGTGGGGCAGTAATTCTGCACCAGCTGCACAACCGTATTACCTGGGGAGCTTTAAAGATACATATTCTTTGGGCTGTTATCTCAGTCCTATTGATCCAGAATCTACCTGGGTAGAGTATCTTTTTCAAAACTCTATTAGGGTCACGTATTGGCTTTTGTAATCATTGCTTCTGTTGCATGCTGTCTGTCCCCGTCTGCATTAGCTTTTTCTGGATTTTCCAGACCTCTCAAATGATGACTGATATGCAGAGGAAGAATCCTGTCACCACACAACTCTTGCAATCACCTGCCCAGAAGGTGCTGGTAATGTACTAACAACCACTGAAACAATGCAGGGTCCTTGTTTATTCAATTATATTAAACTTTTATCATATCATATAAAAAGCACACCTTGCAACTGCAGCCTCACTCAACAGACAATCTGGATCTGAGTCAAGATGGGTGGAAAACGGAGTGGACCTGGATCAGGTAGGGCGGCCTCCAATGTGATAGGCCATTTAGTACAGGGCTGATGCTAAGAAGGTTCTACTGGTGATATTCCACTAGCCCTGTGAACTTTTGTTTACTCCAGCAATATTCTGATTAAAGGAGTCAAATGTGATAGTAAAGCATAGTGGCATGAAGGTAAAATGAAGAATCATGACAAGGTCTATTACCTTAGGTAAGAGGTCCTGAAAGCTAGGCAGGTTATCAGGACCTCAGGAAAATAAATTGTTCTAAAAAGAAAAGAAAACAAAACCAAACTAAGCCAAAAATCCATCAGTTCAGACTAAGCACTTATTTGTCAGCTAAGGTTCAAAACTATCTATTGGTAGAAATGAGAATGCCATTCTAGGCTTAAATGGCATGGCAAGCTATTGGTTTTAGGACAACGGATTTATCACTCCACAATCATTTATAATATATGATAAGCATGATAGTATAACACAAACATATCTGTTAAACACAAAAGCCTAAACACAAACTGCAGTAAAGTTATTTATTTTGAAACTGTGCAGGATCTGAGTACAACTTTAAAACAAAAAGAAAGAACACTTAACATAATTTCATGAGTAAATAGGGAAATTAAAGAGTAATATATCAAAGACCAGAGTGTAACCTAAAATAACATAATGTCAGCTAAGTTAGGATAGATGTGTTTTTCTGACTGACTATATACAGAACTGTTTCTAGAGTTGCAGAAACTGTGAGCAGCTACTGCTTCCCAGGAGTAAGAGAAATAAACACAGAGATGGAGGAGTTAGGGTACCAAGGGCCTGCTCCTTTGAAAGTTCTAAATTTTAAAGCACATACATCTTTAAACTATTTAAAAGTTAATAACTGAAAAAACAACAAATGAGTGTTCCAATATCTTATTTTTCATATATGTATATAACACTATCCTGAAATCAGTGATAAAATACATTTCCATCAGCCAATTGGATACCTCAATGAAAGACACAACTAAATAGTTGTGGGATATACAAATGCTTTTGTCAGAAACAAATGCCAAAATGATACATGTAAAGCTAAAGAGAAAGGGCAATCAAATTGTTTTAATAACATCCTGGAATGACCAAGAGGAGATATACACCCTAGTCCACCGTGCAGTGTTTCTACATTTAACAAAGAATACACCATGATCTATGTGTGATGGGTTACATAAAGGATGTCAAAATTTGGGAGGAAAACTATTTGAAATAAATTGAAATATCAAAACACTGGAAAAGAAATCCATGCATGATATAATTGGAAAATTCAATGTATTTACAATAAGATCAATACTCAAAACAATGAAATGGAATATTATTTTAGAGGTATTGGATTTTGATACAATATTTACTGTCTTGTAATGCTCTTTAGAATTACAAAAATTATTTCACAAGAAACAACCTTCCTTACTTGCATTCTAGAAGTCTCTAAGTAGTGGGTTTCATTTTGGTTTTTTGAATAGGAGAAGAGATTTGCTAAAGATAAAGTAGCAGTGATTGGGATTAGAGTAAAACTTTATCTAAAAATCTTGATTTTTTTCCAGACCACATTTTTTTAAATTTTTATTTTTATTTTTGAACAACCATACAAAGTTTTAACAAAATAATATAAAATGTGTATAGTTTTTGGATACTAGATTTACCCCCAGGAGTGCCCCCCCAATTTCCAACCCATATCCCTCCCTTCCCTTACCCACAATATCTCTAAAAATGTATTAGGCTGTATAACATTACACCTTATCTAGATTTAATACATGATGATAGACCACCTTTCTGAATGGCCAGGGTCTAGTTCCAACCTCCACAGATGAGTGGAGACGTTTGACCCTTGGTTCTCTGGGTTAAGCTGATTTTACTAAGCATAATTTCTTCCATAGCCATCCATTTACCTTCAAAGGCTGCAATATCATTGTTTCTAATTGCAGTACTCCAGACCACATTTTGATAACTTATACATCACACTTGTCAGAACCAGTCAGTCTGAAGCTGCTAGTTTAAAATTTTCTTCATGTTTAGGCAAGGCTATTCTGAATGGCAGTTACCACATACAGATAACATAGAGCCTAAACACATCTTGTCATCTCAAAGACATGCAAACCTAAAAGTTTTTATTTTTTCCTAGCCTTAATATTTTAAACACTTTTTACTCCAGTTAGCTTCTAATATATCAAACATAGCTTAACTAGGATTCCAGCACAAATATAAAACAGAACCCTACAAATCAGTATATTTGCTTCCCAAGAACAATTACAATCCATTATGCCACTGTATATATTGAGACTCTTCAACTTCAATTACTAATACAAACCACTAAAATATTTTATGTTAATTTATTCTCTATTATGCTATAATCCAAAAAAATAACCGAAATGAAATGTTACCAGATATGAAGTCGGTATATTTTACTCTGATGTCATAATTGAATATACAAGTTGAATCCCATTCATAAAGTAAACAATAAACTTTCTTACAAAAATCGGTTATGTGGAGCTTGAGGGGTGGCTCAGCAGTTAACAGCACTTGCCTGGCTTGTGTGAGGACCTGGGTTCAAACCCTAGCACCACATACACAACTGAGTGATGGAGAAACAAAGGCTATATGAAAAAACAAATAAAATTGATTCTATCGTTCTCTCTCTCTCTCTCTCTCTCTGTCTTTTATTCTCTCCCTGTTTAAAAAAAAATGGTTATGTAAGAACATTGGAAGTTATTGACATTAAGCACTGCTAAAAGAATTTATATGTGAGTTTTTAAAAAACATCAATGTTGGGGCTGGAGCAGTGGCTCAGCTGTTTTGGCACTTGGCCTCGCATGCTTAGGGATGCAGGTTTGAACCCCAGCACCTTGTACACACAATGAAGTGTCTGAGCAATGAAAGTCACAGAAAAACTAAAACAAAATTGATTCTCTTTCTCTCACTGTCTCTCTCTCTCTCTCTCTTTTTCTTTTTTGAAAGAGAAAAGGACAGTGACAGAGAGAGACAGAGAAAATCAATTTTTATTGAGTTTTTCATGTGGCTTTTGTTGCTCTGACACTTAGTCATATGTGTGGGTACTGGGGTTTGAACCCTTCTACTTACACCTGCTGGGCAAGCACCCTATCTGCTGAGCCACAGCTCCAGCCCCTGTCCATCCCTCTTAAAAAAAAAAACAGCATTGTCCAATTGTTTTTTACAAAGATATTATTTTTACTAAAATAATAGATGTACAAAATTACATTCAAAGTTGCATATGAAATTAGCATTAGGATTGAGAAACAAGATGTTTATTTTATTTCAAAATCTTCTATGTCATAAAAAGAAAATGGAATGTTAGCATATTTATAATCCTTCCACACATCTTTATCTTTCCACAGCTATATACCATTTATACAGAGAAGGAATGTATCTCACAGTCATTATACCGGGTAACCAGGTTACTTCTTAATAGTCTTTCAACTTTTAGCTGAAAGTTCTCCTTCAGTTCCTGTACTCTATTTTGTTGAAAGAGATTATTTTAAGCAATAATTCCTTAGACTTCTCATTTCTATATTTATTAAAAATATCCAATAAGTATGAAAATATTTGAGTAAACTTGTTTAAAATAAGGTCAAATATGGTAAAATGGCTAATTTCCAATGGTAAGGAACTATAGTTTGCAATAGGAAGTCTAAACTTGTAATGAACATCCATGTCCTCTCCCTTCACAAATGTTAAATATTTTTTATAAATATCATTAAGTTCTAAGGTGAATTAATTCCAAAATGATTCTACAGATTTATCCATGTACAGAAATTCTAACTTTGAAAAAAAATGTATTATTACAAGGGATGCTAAATAATATCAAATTGTCAATGATATTTTAAAACATAATGATATGAGTCCACATTTAAAAATGAAAATAAAAAACACAAGATTTATAATTTATACAAGATCAAATTCTTCATTTTGTATGATAAAATGAATACCCAGAAATGCCAAAAATTTTCCAAAAGTCACCAAGTCAACTAATAACAGGATAAATTATTTGAACCCAGAGGTTTTAAAATACAATCTACATTTCTTTGTATCATATCAGTGCATGTTCAATTTTATCAGTGATACAATTGGAAGCAATTTTAAAAGGGAGCACAAATACCATTCAATACAATGTCATGTAAGCAAAATAAATATAAAGTGGAATAGGAACATATAGATACACGCATGGAAATATCTAAATCAAGAATCATACAGCCTTTGGCTGGGTAAAGCTCATAAATAGCATAAAAAGTGGAAATTAATAATCTTTCCAAGCAAAGGGAAGGAAAAAAGTACTTAAATTGAGAATTTCAATTTTACAACTAGTTCTTTCTAATAAATAAAGCTTTCCACTAAAATATGCATATAAACACCTCAGAAGTAACAGATATTTCTTGGTTCTGGGAACTAAAAACAGCTTTTATGAGTGATTTTTTAATAAGTGATTTTTATGAGTGATTTTTATATGTCATTTATAAACAATCAATTTCTAGATATTAAAAAATATTTACACATTTTGGTGTTACAGCAATTAGTAAACCCCGGGGGCCAGGCTCACATATGGTTCTATAAAGGCAAGTATATGATACAATACGAAAGAACGTCGGAAAACCTTCTAAAATACACATATACTAAAAAAGGCTTTTCTTCAAGTACAAGATGCATCTGATAGCTCTTTATGGGACTGTTAGACAATTCAGAGTGGCAAGTTTTGTAATGGTGCCTGTGGAAGAACCAGGAGTTTAGATAGGGTTGCCACATAGTATCTTGTAGATTCTTCCTCATAAAGGGTCACCTGGGTGAGGATTAGTGATGTGTGAAATGCCGCCAGTTCCCCAATTCCCAATATGTACAATTTGACTGGTAATTTAGTCAGCTTTCTCACTGCTATAGCTAAAAAATCTGACAAGAATAATTTTAGAGGAGGAAGAATTTATTTGCAGATTCACAGTTTCAGAAGTCTCAGTCCATAAGATAGAAGGCTCCGTTCCTTTGAGCTTGAGGTAAGGCAGAACATCCTGGTGGAATGGAAAAGTATGGTGGAGGAAAGCGGCTTAGGGCATTGCAATCAGGAGAGAGAGAGAGAGAGAGAGGGACTCCACTTGCAAAATATAAAACACATACCCAAAGACATACACTCAATGACCTATTTGCTCCAACCACACCCTACCTGCCTCAGTCACCACCCAGTTAATCCCTATCAGGGGATTAATTCACTTGTATTAAGGCTCCCATAACTCAATCATTTCACCTCTAAGCCTTCTGCATTATCTCACACATGAACTTTTGGAAATCACCTCATATGTAAATCATAGCAGCTGATAATCTCAGAGGACAAGAGGATATATATATATATATATATATATATATATATATATATAATTTCATCCACTCAGAATGTGTTCCTTGCTCCTGAATGAACAAAATCATAAAATGTGCTGGCAAAACATGGGATATGTCTGGCAAAGATGAAATTGTGTTAGAATTGAAGCTCTAGCCTTGGTCTCCAACCCTAATCAATGGTAATATGCATGCGTATCTATAGCCTGTACCTGGGCTTTTCTTGAGAAATAACTTTGGATCTATTCAACCCTGCGAACAAATCAGTCTAAGAGATATGTGCTGAAAAGCACAAAAATAATGTCCTTGAGCTAAAGGAATTTGATTATAGGAATTATCAACATAAGTGTTGATTGCCTGCTGTTTGGTATGAACAGGACTACTACACACCAACAAATGAAGTAGACAGAAAATATGGGGTGAAGACCTCTAGATAATCAACAAGTTTATAGATTGCTTAATATATTCCATCTCAATAACATGGTATGTAAACAAAAACTAAAATTGATTCTGGTATATTTAGTACTAAAATCTCTTGCTGGTAACTGGAGAATAGATGAGCTATTTAGTGAAGCTTCTCTTTCAAAACATGCTTTAAATATGCTTTGGAGAAGCTAGAGAAAGTGGGGATGAAGACACATTTCAATACTATTTAAATTGTGAATTTTCCACCTTACTTTATTATATTATCAACACATTATAATCATGCATAATAGTGAGATCCATACATGTGCATAATTTGTGTGTAATTTTGTCTGTTTCATTCCCATGTCTCCCTTTCTTTCCTTCCTCCCTCTTGCCATACCCTCCACCACTCTTCAGTCCCCTTTCTATTTTCATAAAGTCCTCTTTTCTTCTTTTTTCTCTTGTGCTTCCATATACAAAAGAAAATATACAACTCTAACTGTAGAATCTGTCTCATCTCATTTAGCATGATGTTTTCCAGTTCCATTCATTTTCCTGCAAATTACATAATTTTGTTCTTCTTTATGGCTGAAGAAAACTACATCATGTAGAAATGTGTAGAAAACTACACATTTTCTTTATCCATTCATCCACTGACAGAAATCTAGGCTGGTTCCATAACTTGTCTCTTGTGAATTATATTGCTATAAGCATCAGCATGCATGTGTTGCTACAGTGTGATAACTTTGTTTCTGATAAATACCAAGGAGATATAGTTGGATCTTGTAGAGATTCCATTCCTACTATTTTGAGGAACCTCCATAGTAATCGCCATATAGTTGTGCTAATTTACAATTCTACCAACAGTGTATAAGTGTTCCTTCTTCCCAGCATCTTTGCAAGCATTTATTATTATTTATATTAGTGCTGATTACTATTCTAACTGGAGTGAGATGAAATCTCAGTGGTTTGGATTTGCCTTTTCCTGATCATTAATGAAGTTAAATACTTTTTTCATATACTTGTTGACCATTTGCATTTTTTCTTTAGAAAAATGTCTGTTTAGTTATTTGTCCATTTTTTTACTGGTGTGTATGTGTGTGTGTTGAGATTTTTTAATTCTTTATGCATTCAGGATATTAATCCTCCATAAGAAAGGTAGCTGGATAATATTTTTTTTACTTTCTCTGTATGCTAAGAATTTTCCATTTTAGAATATTCTCAGTGTCAGAATGGTACTTGTGAAGTTTGATGATTATCTTCAAAGAATAAGACTTGGCTGACATAAAATTTTCTGTCCATTCCAACAAGTTCCCAACTTATATAATACCCATTTTTTCTTGAAAGGATAATAATATATGTGACAATGGTCACAAGTATATTTTTAAAACTAAAGCCTTGATGTCCCTGATGGAAAAATATACATAATTAGGAAACTCAAGTCAATAAAAATTTAAAGATTTATTTAGTAGGTTATATCTGTAATTTGGAAAAACCAAGAGGCTATCGATTTTATGGATAGATGTTTGTGTTGCCCCCAAATTCTGATGTTGAAGCCCTAACTCATACTTTGATATTTGTAATCAGGGCCTTTGGGAATTAGGATTAGACAAATTCATGAGGGTGGGGTCTCCATGATGGGATCAGTGTCCTAATGAAAAGAATCTCTCTTTATCTCCACCACAGGGGGCACAGCAAAACAATTGCCCTCTGTAAGCCAGGACACTAGCTATCACTGAGAACAGAGCTGGCCAGCACTCTTAATTTTCTTCCTCTAGAACTGTGAGAAATATATTACTGCTGTTTAAGCCATCCAGTTTATGGCTGGCATTTGTCATGGAGCCTAAGCTAATACAGACCAAAATGGTCCTTCTCAAAACTAACTTTTTTTTTATGTTTTGTTTTGGTTTGTAGTTATTCAAATCATTTATTCCATTATTCTTTTTTTTATTTGTTCAACATAGTCTTATATTTTGGAGGGAATCATTGCTGCATATTTATGCATACATGTATATTGACAAAGTAAGTTAATGCCCATCCTAGTCCAGGATCTCCCCCTTTAGATTACTCCTTGCTCTCATGTCTCCCCATGTTATAGATAGAAGTAAACATATACATATGTATTAATTTTTGACATTTCTGAGCTTATCTTCCTGCCTGTGTCTAGTTGGGCTTCTCATGGGAGTCAAGAGTTCCCAGTAGCATTGATGTTTCCCCTAATCACTCCCTCCCTCTCCCTGCCTCCCTCTCTTCCCCCACCACCTTCATAGTTATGGTTACCCCTTCTTATATGAAATTTCACCTATATTGAGTTTATTTTGGGGGCTTAGCTAACTTTCAACCTGTCATCCATTTGGCTGCAAATGCCATGATACTGTTCTAATAGCATGGTAGAACTCCATTGTATGTATGTGTGTGTGTGTGTGTGTGTGTGTGTGTGTGTGTATAATCACAGGTTTTTAATCCACTCATCTAGTGAGGGGCATGTGGGTTGGTTCCACAGTTTAGCTATTGTAAATCGAGCAGCTATAAACATTGATGTAGCTGTGTTTCTGTAGTATGCCAATTCTAGCTCTTTTGGGAAAATACCCAGGAGGGGGATAACTAATTCATAAGGTGGTTGCAACTCTAATTTTTTGAGGAGTCTCCACACTGTATTCCAGAGTGGCTGTACAGGCTTGCAGTCCCACCAACAACGTGAGTGTTCCTTTCTTCCCACAACCACTACAGCATCTGTTACTATTTGTGTTCTTCATTTTTACCACTCTGAAAGGAGTGAGGAGGAATCTCAGTGAAGTTTTGATTTGCATTTTTCTGATTGTTAGTGATGTAGAACATTTTCTCTTATACTTATTGGCTTTTGGGACTACTTCCATAGAGAACTTTTTATTTAGTTCCCTAGCCCATTTATTGATTGGATTATTTGTGGTTTTGGTGTTCAGTTTTAGATTTTTTTTTGTATATTCTGGATATTAATTCTTTGTCAGAGGTATAGCAGGCAAAAATTTTCTCCCATTCTGTAGGTTCTCTCGTGACACTATTGATTAATTATTTAGCTGTGAAGAAGTTTTTCAGTTTAATTGAGTCCACTCTTTCATTCTTGGCATTAATTCTTGCGTGATGGGATTCTTGTTAAGGAAGGAGGTACCTACACCAATGTCATGGAATGTTAACCTATTTTTTCCTTCTAGCAATTGTATAATTGCTGGTTTCATTTCTACATCTTCTATCATTTCGATCCAACTCTTGTGCAGGGTGAGAGATAAGATTGTAATTTCAGTTGCAACCCTTTCCTCATGAATCTTATGTAACATCTCTATGATGAAATGGCTCATTAGAGTATGGGAAATTTGGAGGAGAGTATTTGTTCACAGTGAGGAACCAACTCTGCTATTCATGAATTAAAGCACCAGCTGTGGATGTTGACTTTGCTATCAATCAATCAATACATACATACTACGTATTTACAAAGATTATCTTGAAACCGGTTGCTAGCCTAAATCCTCTCAGACTGGCAAAATAAACCTGCATAATAAAGGAACAGTGACACAGCAAGCATTTGTTTTCATTCTCAGTGCTGGCACAACTCTCCCTACACAGAGGATCACAGTCATGCGTTCTCCTTGGTGGACAGTGGAGGTAAGAAAGCTATGCTTCTGCTGCTGCTGTTGCTATATTTGGCCACCTTTCTTGGACACGGTTAAATTCATAAGAAATGATTACAGGTGTTTATGATGTGTGCCTTCCTTCTAATCCCAGGCTAAGTCCAAATGCTTCTAATTCTCTCCATATTAGATTGGAAAGAGTGGAGCTGCTCTAGCTAACTGGGTTGACAAGGCTGGAATCTGGGCTGGTGTGAGCTCACATGAAATAGTACATGCAAAGCAACTAGCACCAGACTTAGAGCATGCTCCTTACTCATAAGCACTAGTTATTACATTTATAGCTGCCCAGTATTGTCCCTATTCAAGACAGAGAACTGCCTTTCAGATTAGAGCCAAACTGCAATTTTATTATCACCTTTTCTTTCAATCACTGAATTCTTATATTCTATCCCATTGGCTCAGTCTTCATGTAGTATAAATGAAGCAATTCAGTTGTCTATTACAACATTTTAACTAAAACAAAAGATTTGCTCATATTATATTGTACAAAGTGAATTTATAAATAGTATATATTATTTGAAATCCTTCTTGTTACATTTGGTCATAATTCCTAAGTACAGGTTCAGACTATCAATATGGTCCTTAAATAATAAATATTATACATTTATAAATACTTTTTTGAAAGCATACACAGAAATGACTGGCATAGAGCCTTCCAAAGTGGGAGTCTGTTGCAATCCTATAGAAGTCTTGCCTAAACAACTCGTTCTTTCCACAAACAGAAACACAAGAACTCAATTTTGAAAATTTGATTCTAAACTTTAACTTGTTTGCTATCCTCTCTTGAATGTGTGGTATTTGTAAATTTAGTTGGTATTCATTCCATGGATTTAACCAATTTAAGAAAAAGATGTTGAAATGGACAAAACAAAACAGAGCATTCACTGAAATGTGATTAGAGAAGCCTTGCTGGTTAGACATGTATTGAATTTCTACGGGGTGACTTGCTAGAAAATTGCTTATATGTGATCTAATTCAATGAAAAACTGTTGACTGACATTATCTGAGTATGATTGCTACCTTGGTATCATTATATGAAGCCACAACGTGATTGAGGGTACTATTTTAAATGTGTTACTGATTGAGGTATAAAGAATTGAATGAAATAAAACACACTAATCAGAAGTACTGTGGGAATGAAAGACAATGGGAAGCACTTCCACAAGTAAACCAAGAGGCTGCCCAAACTGAGACCTGCAAGCAGAATGATTACATATTTGATAAGTTAAGCAATACTCTAAAGTAACTCTTCTTGAATTTAGGGATATTTCCTCCTGTGGAGCAAGAAAGATGTTATAAGATATTCTGCAAAATGCCTTATTAAATCAAGTTATGGTACAGAGGAAATAGTCTCTCATTTACCATTTAGTTGCCCTATTCAAACATTAAGTGTAATGAGACTGGTTCTGGGGAACCTACACTATATTCTGGTCATCAGTGCTCGTTCTTCTCATTGACCAGGTTTTAAAATAGTTCTATGTAGAATTTTGCAATAGAGGCTTGTGTGGTCTTATCAAAGCAGTCTGTTTACTGTATAGTCTTCCACTGCAGTAAAAATTACATGATATATTTATTTTTCCCAAAATCTCATAGGGGATTATGAATTGGGATCTGAGAGGATGCTTGAGATTCACTTTTGCTTATGGATCCAATGGAAATAAAATTCTCCTCTGGACCTTATTGAATGAACAATTCCATGAGATGCTCTGTATATCCTGGCCTGAGGTCTTTGTGGAAATCCTCATTCTACCCAAACAATGAAGTTTTTAAGTGCATATGACACAAGCTAGCAAAAACAAGAGAATGTGTTCTACCAAGTCAGATAAGCCACTAGTGTCTTACCTCTAATGAGCCAAGAAACCCTTCCAGTGTGACTGATGTTTCTACACACCCTTCAACTAACATTAGTTCTCTTCAATGCTTATCTCATCCTATACATACATAAATGCACAAGTCTTATCCATTGATGAAAGGAATTACTGACCCTTGAGAGAAACTCTTGGATTTAGCAGTGACATTTGATGAAGCTTACCTTAAGCTTGATTTATTTCCAGTACATTTATTATAGATTTTGTGCCAGATGCTGTCTTAGGAGAACAACAACTGGATGAGGGAATTCTTGTTACCCATATTTAATATATAATGAATCTGAAAATGAAACTAAATATCTGGCCAACAGCTTCGCAGCTAAATAGTGAAATAAGCTAGTCACAGAAAGACAAATCTGCATGATCTCATTTATATGTAGATTCTAAAAAAGCCAAACATCAAAACAGATAGTAGGATGGTTAATTGAGGTAGAGGAACATGGAGAAGGGGAAAATATTGGTCATATGTGTACTTCAAGTTTGGGCAATAATCTATAGCATAGTGACTGTAGTTTATGAACAAAATGATGTATTTTATACTTTACATTTTACAAGGATAAATTTTTAAATATTCTCATCACACAGAAAAGGTAAAAAGTACTGGGGATGCAGCTTAGTAGTAGAGGCTCTGGTTATATGCCCTATACCTAAAAAAAAATAAAAATAAAAACTAAAAAGATATCTACATATGGTGATAGATATGTTAACTGTCTTGACTGTGACAATCATTTCACAATGTATACATGTATCAAAATATCACATATCAATCTTAAATATATATTTAATTTTTATTTTCCAAATATACTTAAACCTGGTGAGAAAAAAAAAAAAGAACAGTATTGAGGGCTACTAAAAAGCAATAAAGGTACTGAAATTATCAGGGCATCTGACAGATGCTGTCCTTCCTTGCCTTTAGCCACACAGTAATTTAAAAGTTTTGAGATAAAAAGAGTAAGAATAGAAGAGAGAAAGAGAGGGAGAAAATGACGTAAGAAACAACTATGTTCAAGGTCTCATGTAGGGTGTTTATTCAAATATGAACTAACTAACCCTCTTGATGTTGTTTCTGTCTTCACAGATGGAGAAGTCACCCTCTGAGTAGCAGCATCAGGATTCAAATGCTGGTCTGCCTGAGAGATGACATATTGTCATACACTCCTGTTTGCTGTGTGATGAGATCCACTCATCCTCTGTCAATCCCAGCCAATACAATTGGCAATGGAAAGGTTTTCCTCTCACAAGAGTACAAGAGGAGAGCGTCTGATTTCTAAATACTCATTTCATCTTTATTCATCCCAAACCCAGGAACTCTGTATCTCTGTGCCTATAAAATTACCTAATTAAAAAGCATCTCCTACTTCTCTTTTCTTTTCATCATTTTTCTCCAGCAAATTATTTCTATATATCTAGTCTCAGAAAAATTGAAGCAAACTAGTCAAGTTCAATGATCAGTTTTATTATTTCTTGAAAACTTTGGACATCAAGCTCAGAGTTGTTATGAAGCAAGCACAGAGGAGTGAGGGCTCGCAGATGTGTTTCTAGTAGTGGTGGCAAACAGGTGACATGGAATACCTTGTGCAGTGCCTTAATTTGAAAGATTTTAGGAGAGATACTGGATAACGATCTGGCTCAAGTTACATTATCATTACATACCTATATATGAATGCATAGCATCAAATCCTTTCAATATGTAAAACATGCTAATGTGAGAAACAGAAAGTAGAAGAGGGATTATTGGGAAAGGGAACATTCTTTAATCTTAGAAAATTCTCCTTAAGCTAGTATTTGAATATATTCACATCAATTTCTCAATTCTAGCCTTTTTAACTCTCTAAAATGAGAGTTGTCAGCATTACAGAGTTCTTAGCAAGATCAAATGAGTAAATGTATATAAATAAGTTAGAAAAAGAAATGAAAGATTTAAAACCTATTTGAATTGAGAAAATGTCCCACCCTCTGTACTTTAGACTGGACATACCTAGATTCCTAAACTATAACCAACATACTGCATTTTTCTCAACACCAAAAACATAAAGGCACAATTTTAAGAACCAACAAATATTATTCTCAGAATCTTCATCCTAAGA
>PVKS010006986.1:13229-75394 GCA_004027875.1 Aplodontia rufa | reverse complement strand
CATTCCCCATTTTAACACTCTTAGTATATGAGGTTATTTTTCATCTGGGCTGAAGGAGAGAGGGCACTCCAGGAGCATTTGTGGGAGTCCCAGTGGCCTTAAGGGTCAGT
Source organism: Aplodontia rufa (assembly GCA_004027875.1). Lineage (NCBI taxonomy): Eukaryota > Metazoa > Chordata > Mammalia > Rodentia > Aplodontiidae > Aplodontia > Aplodontia rufa. The sequence goes on along the minus strand of PVKS010006986.1, from coordinate 75,284 downwards.
TAGGGGGTGGGGGCAGCCAGAGTCACAGGTTGAGGAAGCTGGGCACCCAAGTGCTACTTCTGAGGGGTTATTTTCATATTGCTCAGAAATCCAACGGGCATTGTGGCACACACCCATAATCCCAGTAGAGGAAGGAGAATCATAAATTTGAGACCAGCCTGAGCAAATTACTGAGGCCCTATCTCTAAACAAAAATACAAAGGACCAAGAATGTAGTTCAGTGGCACAGCACTTGCCCAGCATGTACAAGGCCCTGGGTTTGGTCCCTAATACCATAATAAACAAGAAGAAGGAAAAGGAGAAGAGGAAGAAGAAGAAATGCACAGGCCACGTTGAGCAGGTCTTTGAGTGACCTTGTGTGACAAAGATTCATAGAAGGAGGATGCTTGTATGTTCACTTCTGCATGCTTGGGGATCTGGTGGAATGGGGCAGAATAAAGCACTGCCTGCAAGGCCTGGCAGAAGACAAGGATGCCTGGCAACTGGATTCTTCCTTAAATGTTCAAGGCTGCTCTATATGGATGACAGAAAAAGTTCATTTTTACATAATGAAACCTTTTGTGACAATACCCAAACTAGAGAGACCCAAAGAAACCGGGTACATAGATAAGGGATGTTTATAACCCAGCAATCTGACTCTGGTGTCAGAAAAGAAGAGAATTTTTTTCTAAATTCTCTAGCTATGTAAGAAATGTCTATAATAGTATATGAGATTATGTGATATTTTTCTTTATTCTAAACTGGATATGAAAACTTTGTTTTGGCTTAAGCATAGAGTACTACTTTTAACCTTAAAATATACATATGTGATGATTCTCTCCAGGCTTCTATTATGAGAATGTGGATGTCTTTTTTTTTTAATTACCTCTGTTAATCGGTACTTTTTAACTTCTCATATAAACCCACTTGTAAGGCTACATTTCATGCGGAAAACTTCTTAAATTATGAAACTCTTATTCCCCCAAAGTCAATAATCTCATGGTCCTATGAATTTATTAGAAATCTTAAGCTTTGAATAACGTAAGCTGATCCTACCTGATGGGATTTGTCTCCTATCTTCCTCTCACAACATACTAGAACTACCAATGATCCTCTGCGCTAGGCCCCAGTGTATGAAGGGGCTACATAGGGTGTTTCTTTGCAGGTTTCAGGCCTCAGTGGAACATTGATATTCTCCAACTACTCGACCTCTACTTCTAAATGAAATTCTTAGTTAACAGAGGATCTCTTAATCACTCATTAGCATGTTTGCTAACTGGGTATTCTTGTGAACTATATTGCATCTGATCAGAAGCATGGGTCTTAGAGATGATATTGTATTGTATTAATTATTTGGGAGTGTAAGTTATTTAAGATTTCCTTCATAAATTACATTATTGGTAAGATAATTTGAGATATCACAGATAATATTTTAGTGTAATAATTTAATGAAATTATCATAATAATAAATGCCTTGTTGTAGAAGTTCAAATTCACGTTATATTACTTAAAATGACAAAGAATTGTTTGAGGGTTGGGTACTGGGAATTGAATCCAGTACCAGCATGTAGCTCAGCTTTATTACTGAACCATATTCCCAGCCCTTTTTATTTTGATTTTGAGACAGGGTCTTCCTAAGTTGTTTAGGGCCTCATTAATTTGCTGAGGCTGACCTCAAACTTGCAGTCCTTCTGCCTCAGCCTCCTGCATTGCTGGGATTACAGGCATGTGTCACCATGTCTGTCCAAGAAAGAACATTTTAATATTTTTTTCATTTGATTGGCATTTTACCAAAGTAAAAAAGAAAAAAAAAGGAAACACTGGTTTTTTTGTTTTTTTTTTTAATAAAGTGATAATACACTATAAACTCCAAGCTGAGAGAGAGGGTGTATTTTAAGCTTGGTTTTCTATTTTATTGTTTTAAGTTTTACAGTAAAACAGATAAGAGCTAGAAAATAATCCTTTTCAGATTTCCCATACTTCCATACTTACTGGAATACAGTATCCAGCCACAACTTAAAAGGTATTTGTGGACATTGGGGTTCTTAATGAAGTGACAATAACTGAATGAAGCAACTTTTTAGAATAGTTGGTGCAAGTCTGCCGACAGAAGTCAAGGCTCAGAGACAATGAGGCTGATTGTGTTTCTGCCACAGAGGAGAGACTTGTCTGCTCTGGACGTTCAAAGACATGGCCACATCTTTCACGCAGCTGTCTGTTCTCCAAAACAGACTTGGTAAAAGGACAGAGGCTGACAGCCCTGGAATTCATCAGCAGCAGAGCTTATTAGAAGCATCCGGTAAACTTTTACAAGGGACTATGTTTAACCCTGACTTGACCTACAGAGTGGGGAAGGCCTTGTGTGTTAGGAGAGGGGCTGGGTATCTTAAAAATACTCTTGAGTTTCTTGGGTATAGCTGTGCTTCTCACTTTAGTGGGCAAAATAATTATCCAGAGAGTTAATTGAAAGAATGGCCCCAACAGATATTCAGATTCATTAAAAGAGAAGGATCCAGGAATCTAAATACTAACCCTATCTAATTCTGAGACCAGTGCCCAGTGGTGGCCACACTTAGGAACAAGGGTGTGCCTTTCAGCAGAGAGTGATCTCAGTACCCAACAGATTCATCTTCAAGCAGTTTCTGTGCCTTAGTGGCAATGTAATTTTTTTTTTAAAGAGAGAGAATCAACTTCCTTCATTTTTTTCATCTGGCCTTTGTTTCTCAGACAGTTTTGTATGTGGTCCTAGAGTTTGAACTGAGTCCTAATGCATGCCAGGTAAGCACTCCACCCACTGAGTCACTGCTCCAGCCCTGCAATCTAATGGTTGCATTAAAGAGTTACTCATTTTGAAAAATTCAATGGGAATTTTTCCCTTCTTTCTCTACTCTTTCTTTTTCTTCCATCCTTCCTTCTTACCTTCCTTCTTACCTTCCTTCTTTTTCTTGTTCTTTCTTTTATTCCTTAAAGATTTAAAGAATCCTAAAGGATTTGTAGATTTGTTATAGAATGTGTATGTATGCACACATGCTAGAGAGGTGGGGGGGAGAGATTGATTACAAAACCTTTTTTTCCCATCTCCATTTTCCTCACCCCCAAAACAAACATTTTTGCTTTTTAAAATGGATTATTTTACATCTACAATAGTGTCACTAAATAACATTCTTATATTTCTGTTGATTTTTCCTTTGCAGTCCATTATTTCTTGACTTTCTCCCCCCAGCCCCATAAAAGTAACTTTATAACCTTCCCACTCTCCCAATATAGTCATATCATAATTCAGAGTAGATAAATATTCCCACACAGTTTTTCTCTGGAGCTAATAACAGGCTTATTATTGGTTTGCTTCATTTCTATGTAGTTCATGATTTCCACCAAACTCTTTGCCTAGTGCCTATATTTCTTCCCAATCTATTCAGATGCATGTGGTAGATCATCAATTTTATCTTGTTGGAGACCTCTCCAGGAGCTTTTCGAATGGGTGGGTCTCTGCACTGCGGCACGGTTGTCTTCCTAGGGTACCCTAGCTTGTCTCTCTCTCTCTGTCCAGTGTCAGAGCTCCCACAGCCTCTAATGACTGCCTTCTTCTCTGCTTCACTTATTTATTTTAGGGAGATATAACACAGTTTCCTGACTGGAAAGAACAAAGATAGTTGCTGTTTTAAGAACATGAATTTCAGACACCCTTTTTTCTACACTAAAGCACCCTTTTGCCTTTGGTTAGAGAGCTATCTGGTACATGTAATCCGTAAGTCTTCTGCAACTTTTGTGGTGCAGGTAGAGCTTTGTTTGATGTCTTTGTTTGGTTTGGGTTTTGCATATTTCTCATTTCGTGTTCCATGTTTTGGGGTATACGAATTTCCACATTGTATGCCTGTTTCCTTCCCATTATCCAAATTGTGCTGCTGGTGTCTACCTTCATATTACTTCATCTTGCCTTGTTTTGAAAGCTACCTTTTCTTTTTAACAAATTCTCTAAAATGAAGGATTCTGGGAGGGATTGAGAGTGATGCTGCGTTTTCTCTGTCAACGTTACCCAGAGGAGGCGTATTTCATTCATCTACCTTGACCTGTAAGCAGCATTAGGCACTGATTGCTTCCCATATTTTCCTTCCTGAAATACTCTATTTTGCTTCCAGGACAACATTCCTTCTCAGCTTTTCTTTTTAGGGTAGTTCCTTTCACGAATGATTGAAACTCATCATTCTTCTCCATGTGGACTTAAATATTATAATTTCTATAGATTCCATTTTAGACATTCTCTTTCTGTCTTTACTCTCTTCCCAGGCAACATTATATTGTCCCCTTTTCCAACTTACTACCATGATTCACTGCTCTTTCCCAAATTTGTACATTTATTTCTCTCTTCTGAACATCTGTGTAACTTTCAACTTGATCTCATTGTATGGACGTCTCAAAGGCACCCTGATTTCTGCATTTCCTAAACCTGAGTTGTGACCTCTTCTCTTTTCTTGTTCTTTGTTGCCTTTTACCTTAATAAGTAGGCATGTATGCAGTTTCCCCATCCTTCACTTAAATGAGGAGAGAGCTTACAGTCATCGTTGGTACCTCCTTTTCCTACACGTGCCCCTGTGATACATCCATCATTAATTCCTTCTGGTTTTCCAACAAGTCTCTCTCAACTTTTGCATTCGTTCTGTCTGCTTCACCAGCCTACTTGTCATCTCTCACCTGGAAGAATGCATCAGCTAGCTGGATGGTCCTCTCCCTTTCATTTTTCTTTCTCCTTGAACTTGTCTTCTCAGGGAAGCGACAATGGTCTTCAAATACCGCTGTGGCCCCATTACCCTCACACTGGTCCCCCATTGCCACCATCCACTCCCTCCACCCACACAATCCTTACAATGCTTTTCCATTGCTCTGTGAAAGACACCTGAGCTGGGTGAGGTAGCAGCACCTATAGTCCCAGCCACTCAGGAAGCTGAGACAGGGAATCTCCTGAAGTCAGGATTTCCAGGTCAGCCTTGATAACATGAGATCCCGTTTCAGAAACAAAACAAAACACATCAGAACAAAAACTGCCCAACAACAACAGAACACCCAAGTTCTTCACGTGTCCTGCATCACTTCCCATCTCATCCATCGTTGTCTCTCTTGCTTTCTCTACTTTAGTCACCCACGATAGGCTTGACTCAAAAGTGTCAAGTGTCCTCCCGCCTCCTAAAGTCCGTGCTGTGTCCTCTGAAGTAATGTTCTGTCTGCTTCCACCCCCTTCAGCAATTGGCACATTCAGTCCAAATGTCACCTTGTCTCGCCTTTCCTGACCCCTACCTCAACTGTCTTTGCTGTATCTTCTAGCTTTCATGAGAGTATATAGTGTTCTCTCAGGTCACTTATCACAATTAAACTGAATTATTTTCATTAGTGTCTGTTACTTCATTAGACTGCATCCTTAGAGAATACTTAGCATCACATCAGAAGTATCTGAACTCAGGGGATTCTACTATTATTTGGAATTTTTGAGAATGAATAGTAAAAGTGGTTCGTTCAGTGACCTTACTTGTGTCACACAGAGACTAAGAAACTATGTTTCTTAGGGACTTTAAATCCCCTTAATTTACAATCATGTAAATAGCATCCCTTGCAAAAAGAAAATCATAATTAAGACTCTGTAAAATTATTAGTTGTATTGCTTTCCTAGGGCTACTGTAACAAATTGCCACAAATGAGGTAGCTTTAAACAACAGAAACTTATTCTCTTACAGCTCTGGAGGCCAAAAGTCTAAAATCAAGTCAAGAGATGTGCCATGCTCCCTCTGGAGGCTCCAAGACAGAACCCTTTCTTGTCCTTCCCAGCTCCTGGCGGCTCTTGGCATTCCTTGTCTGCATTGCTCCAGTCTCTGGCTTCATCTTCCTGTGACCTTCTCTGTGTCTGTATCTTCTCATTTTCTGTCTCTTATGAGGACACTGGTCATTGGATCATTAGGTCCCATTCAGACAATCCTGGATGATCTCATCTTGACATACTTAACATAATTAAATCTACAAACACAGGTTTTCCAAATAAGTTCTCATTCACAGATTCTGGGTGGACATACCATGTGGGGGCAATCGATCAACCCACTACACTAAGAGGATGGTAGAGGAAGCAAGGAGACTCTAAAACTACAATACTCAATGGCAAGGGGGCTGCATTAAGGGAAGGCAAAATTTTGGGGAAAGCCCATTGTCCATAAGAATCTGTGGAAGGGAAGGGGTGAATGTGTGGATGTGTGTATCATCTATTTAGAAAACTCTCCTAAGGTAGTCTATCTTGCTTCCCCACTCCGTGTTGAGAATCTCCACCCTACAGAGGGAGCCCCAAACATACCTTACTCTCATATGATTTTAGTCAAATTCTACTTGCTCGTGGGGCAGAGACCACTTTTAACTGTTTAAAGTAACCTTGAATGTAACAGAGGATGTCTAATACGAAGCTTCTCTTCTTGGCTAAACATGACTGTGACATCCAGAACTCAAAATCACCACAAATGAAACAAGGGATTACAGAGGACAGAAAGCAATCATATTGAAGACTAGAAAGCTGTTATGCGACAGTGAGGGAAAATGGTAGCAAGTCATTTCATGGAAGATGCAGTTTAACTAGAAGAATAAATTTAATTCTCAGGGGTGCCTATTGAATTTGACTTGGATTGTTAATAAAAAGAGGTTCAATCTGTAAAAAATATCTTTCAAATCCTGGGTAGTTTTCAAGTTTTTTTTTTAATGTATGGTGCTGGGGATTGAACCAAAGGGGGTGTTCTACCACTGAACCACATTCACATTCCCTTTTATTTTGAAACAGGATCTAAAATGCTGACGCTGGCCTTGAACTTATGATCCTTCTGCCTCAGACTTTTGAGTCACTGAAATTAGAGGCACACGCCACTGCACCTGACTTAATGATTTTTCTTTCTTTCTGTTTTTGGTTACCAAGGATTGAACCCAAGGGTGTGCAACCATTGAGCCACATCATCAGTCCTTTTATTTTTTATATTGAGACAGGGTCTTGCCAAGTTACTTAGAACCTCCCTAAATTCCTGAGGCTGGCTTTGAATCGTTGATCCTCCTGCCTTAGCTTCCCAAGCTACTGCGATTATAGTCATGTACCATCACACCTGGCCTCGGTGTGTTTTCCTCTGTCTAGTGTGGCAAAGTTGCGGTCTTGCCTTAAAAAGAGAAGGAAAGAGACTAAAACCCAGCTGGGTCCCTTGACCAAAGCACTGACATCACCTAGGTGCATAGCTCAAGTTCAGAATCTTGGACTGCACTCACAGACTTCCTGAATCACAATCTGCATTTTAAAAAGATCCTAAAGTGATTCATACTCACATTAAAGTTTGAAAAGCACCAGACTAAATTAATTTTCTGTCCTTCTGCTGTTGTGAATAAAAGGAGCAGGTTTTAAATGGGCCACTTGTAGGTCTTATGGATGCCTGGCTGGGGTAAAGCCTGCTCCTTGATTAGCAGCATCAACATTAATTAATTCCCTAGGTTAGCTCAAGATGGTCACTGTAAGTGTTGGCCGAAAGGAACGCAGGAGCAGGCAATGAAGAACAGTCTTCCAACAGGCAGCAGGGACGTTTTCTATGCTCCTGGTGCTTGGTGGAGAGTCTCATCAATTAGGAAACAGGACCCCATTCTTTCGAAGAAACAGAAATACTGGTTCCTAAGTAAAACTCCTTCAGCCTTCACAAGCTGTACCAGGATTCCAAGCAACTTGGCTCGCTTCCCAGCTCTGCCCGGTTTTGCTGAATGCAGGCTGCCAGACCCTTTGACCCACGGGATCATGTTGCCTCTTTCTTTCAAAAACAGTTTTAAAACACAACAAAAGCCTTCTCTTTCTCAGAAGGATAGCACTGGAAGACAGTGATGGCACACAATCTAGAAGAGCTGCACCAACCAGCCTGGCTGGACTTGTTTCACTTTGGAGTTAATCAAATCTGTATCATTGTACAAACTTTTCTGCTTGCTTGGCCTTGTTTTAAAAACAATACCTTCAAGCTGTTGGAATTAAATCCACTATTACGTAACACAAAGGTGAACCTTTGAAAGATATTGCTCAGTACGAACGGGAGCAGCAGGATGAGGCTTCCAACACTAAGCATTTTCGTCCTGTAGAACTGCTCAGTAATTTCTCTGTAGTAGTCATAATTTTAATTAAAATATTTTAATGAGCATGTGCTTAGAGTCAGGGGTAAGGAGCCATTCTAAACAAATCTGTAGGAGTGGACAGGTGACAAAGGGAAATAAGAGCGCTGCTTCCAGGTTCGTGGGGAAAAGCGTCACTGTAAAAAAGAAAATAAGAAAACAATGTTTTTATTATTTTGGCTGAAGTTTTTTCTAAATCAAGGCTTCACTTTGTAAAAAGATAGGACAAGAGTTTACCACTGTCATGCCTGTTTTTTAAGATGCTTCTGAAAAAAAAGGATTTTTTTTAAAGTGAGCAATCCTTACTGAGGGATAACTAATAATTCCATCTAATGCTAATTCTAGAAATATTAGAAAGAAATAGTTCGCAAAATATTTTAGCCCTCTGACTAATGAACTACTAAAAGAATAGATTTTTAAAAATAACTTTTATTACCATATTTTCATCTTTTAAAAATTTCTATATAGTAAAGCAGAGCCTAGAATCTGCCCTTAAAGGAAAGCAAATAGACTAAGAACCCAGATTTTAGTATCAAATAAAACTGGTTGGCATTCTCACTAAACCACTTCCTGTGGGATCCTGGGCAAATTACCTAACTACTCTGTGCTTCAATGACCTCATTTAAAAGAGAGAGAAATAAATAATATTATGTCTACTTAATGGGACTGTTTTATCTAGTAAGTGAGAAAATACATATACCATGCTTGCTAGAGTAGCGTCTAGTCAGTGATCAATAATATGTAATTACTATTTTCATCACTCACAGTGGTTAAGATAACAGACACAAGATACAAGAGGTAAGAATTATATTTTAATGAAAGCTGTAAGTATACTGTAGAATTAAGAATGATAGTTTAATAAATACTATATTCTGGTTTCTAATGAAGAAGCTATATAATAAAAAATAATTTAGTAATTTAGGCCTATCAAAAAAATTGTTTTCATTAAACACACTCACACACACAACAGAAACGCTACCTTAAAGATTAAATGAAAAGACTTTAAGTTCAAATAAAAATCAACAATTTATAATCATCATAATTATGTTTAATTTAATGTAATTCAAGAATTTTATTCATAAAATGAGTATAATATAATTCCTTACATCATAATTAAAAATATAATTGACATACATGAACGTATTTCACAGTTTAAATTATTTAATTTTTACAGCAACACTGTCAGATAGGGACTCATTTTACAGATAAGGAAACTGAGTCACAAGAAGGTTTTTATGATTTTTCTAAGGATTCACAGCTAAGAGAGGACAGGGGAGATCTTCATCTCAAGCAACCTGGTCTAGATTAAGCAGGGCCATTTACTTAACAACAGCAGATTAACAATAAGTAATAAGTAACAATAAGTAAAAACTAATACCTTAATCAATATCACAGCTGACTAAACCCCAAATGTGTATTTCAATTATCTAAGGTTGATGTGCTTACCCAAATTAAATAAAAAAAGCCTTTCTCAATTAATGCACAGAACTTCATCACCCATTCCCTTTTTTAATTCTAGTTTTAGGTTTGATTATGATATTCCTCTAGCAATCCTATTTTTTGCATTTTACTGCATTTCTCAGTTACAAACTTCAAGTGTTAGCCATGATGCCCTGCTGTCTGGAAATTACCACATGGACTGGTACCCTCTTGTTTCCCAATTCCCTATCCTGGCTCCCCAGCCTCCTAAGGTGATGCTATGGGCTGAATTGTGGTGCCCGAGGAATGGGAAAGTCCTAGCCCCGAGCACCTTAGAACAGAACCCTGTTTAGAAAGAAGGTCATTGTAGGTGTAACTGGTTAAGATGAGGTCACACTGGAGCATAGTGAGTCATTCATCCAACATGACTCCTCTCCTTTTAAAGAGTAGGAAATCAATCAGGACACAGAAGCAAGGACCCGCAGGGAGAGTCCATGTGATAACAAAGGCCAAGATTGCAGGAATTCGGATGCAAGGCAAGGAATACCAAGGATTCCACCAGAAGCTGGGAATAGGCTGAAAGTCTCTGTTGTGGTTTGGATCTGAAATGTCCCAAAGACTTTTGAGTCAAAGGCTTGGTCTCCAATGCAAAGATGTTCAGAGGTCGGGCTTTTAGAAAATGACTGGACCGTGAGGGTTCTGAGCTCATCCACGGATTAATCATTCACAGATTAATACTTAGGTGACATTAGTTGGAGGTGATAAAATCTGCAGGAGGTAGAACCCAGCTGGAGGAGTGGGTGCTGGGGGGTGGTGCCCTTGGGTCTATATTTTGTCCCCTGCCCTCCCCCACTTGCTTCCTAGGCTGCCATGAACTGAGCAGCTTTCCTTCCCCACACCCCTCTGCCATAATGTTCCACCTCACTCAGGCCCAAAGCAGTGGGGACGACTGACCAAAGAAAAACCTTTGAAACTGTGAGCTGCAATGAATGTTTCCTTCTCTGAATTGTTTTTCTCAGGTATCTGTCACAGCGATGAAAAGCTGACCAGCACAGTCTCAGAGGTGCCAGGCTATGCTGACTCTCCGACGTGGGGCTTCTGGTCTCCAGAGCTGTGTGAGCATATATTTTTGTTGTGTTAGGTCCCCCCGGTTGGTAGGCCTTGGTTAAGACAGACTTAGGAAACTAATACAGGAGTATCCATGCTTTATGGCTCTCACGTTTTTATTTCTTTTACCTCAAACCCCAAGATCTTACGTTTTTTTAGATCTAGTGTTTCAGAATGTCCCATATTAAAAAGCAACGAATTTTGCCGTTAATGTAGGAAGGACAGAAGGAAATCTTTTTAAATCGGTACATTAACATTTTATACAGCAGTAGGATTCATGACATATTTGTACTTGCACGTAACATAATTTGATCAATTTTATTCCCCAGTACCTTCCCTTTCCTTCCTCTCCTGCCTCTTCATGATCCAATTGCTCTTCTCTGCTAATTGCCTATTATTATTATTATGTTATTATTATTACATTTTTAATTAATTAATTTGGTACCAAAGATTGAACGCAGGGGCACTTAACCACTGAGTCACATCCCCAGTCTTTTTTATTTTTTATTTTGAGACAGGATCTCACTGAGTTGTTTAGGACCTCTCTATATTTCTGAAGCTGGTTTTGAACTTATGATTTTCCTGCCTCAGCCTCCTGAGATTATAGCTATGTGCCACCACATCCAACCTTACTATTATTGCAATTAATGCATTATTTAAATAATAGCAGTAATAATAATAGAAGGGACATCAGCAGCATTTATTGGGATATATTCACACATGGACATAGCAGAATTCTGCAGATTTTGTTCCCCAGTACTTCCCCATGCCCTCCCTGCTCTCTCCATCTTCTTCTTACATTCTATTGACCCCCTAGAATGCAATCTCAATAGGACGCCTGCTGTCTTGCTTGGCAATGTAGTTCATTTTGAACCACCCCTGTTGGTGAGAGTGTTTTCTCATCCATTGCTTAACCCATAGTAGCAACTTTGCTGTCAAGAGTTTCAAAAAGTGCTCTTAAAAGTCTTGAAGGGGGGCTGCAGTGGTGGCTCAGTGGTTGCAGCACTTGCCTGGAATGCGTGAGGAAGTAGGTTCAAACCCCAGCACCAAGTACACAACGAAGTGTTACAGCAATGAAAGTCACATGAAAAACTAAAGAAAATTGATTCTCTCTTTCTCTCTCTTTCACTATCCCTCTCTCTCTCTCAAAAAAAAAGTCTTGAAGGACAATAAGGACAAGAAAGAATGGGTAAAGTGATACCAGTTCACTGTGCTTCAGATTCTCCTGCTCCAACTATGCCTAGGACAGCTTGGCAGTCATCTGGCAGGCACCTTTAGACTGAGAGGCACATGTCAGGAAATTAAAAGCTGAGTGACTTTGCACATCTTTTCCAAAACCTGCCTCCCTGGTAATTAAAAGAGCAGTGTTTATTTATCTATCTATTATTTATTTTGATACAATACTGTTTTACAGAACTGGCAGCCAAAGACAGCACCTGGAATCTTACCTCATTCTCCTTGGGTTCCAGCCTCCACAGCTGTCCTAAATTTTTCCTGAAGTAAAAACATTGAATATTTCTCCCAATGCTTTTAAAAAATCATTAAATACCCTCTTCTCTCTCCCTCATGCACATGCCCGACTGCTCTCAGATGCTATGTAGGAGTGTTAAGAGTTGGTGGCTGATTGGAAAAGAGAGCCCTGATTTCTTTATTTTTTCTTATGTGTTTTAGATATTCTGGAAACAGGGAGTAAAATCATTAGGTAATGTCTGAAGTAACAGAACAGGATCAATGGAGAGAGACCCAAAAATCTGAAAAAGAATGAACTATTTATTATAAAATAAAATGCATAATCATTAAAATTGAAACTCAAAGAAAGAATTTAGGTAGCATATAGGGTAAGAGACTATTTTAAATCTTGGAGATGATATATCTAATCTTACAGCCCATAGAAATAATTTCTTCCAAGCGTAGTAATGAAGAGGATGGTTCTGTTCTCTTAAAATGCCTTCTCTGGTGTAAAACCATTTCCTTATTTCCTAATCAAGGCATTTCATTAGGATATTTTATTATTATGAAGGTACATCTGAAAAGTTTAGATCCATTTAAGCCATTTTGTAATGTCAAATATGTATCTTACGCTTAAACATCTTTCTACTCTAAACGTTTGGTTTTGTTTATATTAATGGGTTTTGTCATTTTTCTTCTTTCTTTCTTTTTTTTTTTTTCTTTTGGTATTGGGGTTTGAATCCAGGGGTGCTTTGCCTCTGAGCCACATCTCCAGCCCTGTTTTTTATTTTTTACTTTGAGACAGGATCTTGATAAGTAGGTTGTGGTCTTGCTTAGTTGCTGCAGCTGGCTTCAACCTTGCAATCCTCCTGCCTCAGCCTCCTTTAGTAGATGAGACAACTGAATCTTAAACTAAATTTCCAAAGATACCTAGCCAGCCACACTGGGATTGGAGCCAACACACCCTGAATCGAGATCCCTCACTGTCAACCATGATCTGATCCTGCATTTTATGTGTGGACAGCTGGGAGCTCAAAGCCCTGAGTTTTGAGTCAGTAATGAATCATAAGTTTTCTCTATGCGAGAACAAGAAACTAATTTACTTAACATTGCCCTTAAATGAACGGATAAAATTTTTAACTCCACGCTTTGCTTTTGTTCTACATATGTATTGTCTTCTCTGTCTTTTTAAATCCCTCTTCTTTTCTTTTTTCAAATGCTGTTTGAGAACATCCTCCAGGCTAGGTTTTTAATTCTCTTCTGAATGCCTTGACATAGTGAGTTCTAAAAAAAACAATATAAGAAGTCTAAAGGTCAAACCAATATTTGACTCAGGCTTGAATTTGAAGATGTAGAAATGCATTTTCCAATCTCCTAGCTTTGCAAATAAATAACTGTTTCCCTGATCCACTTTTACTAGTCTACTGGTTTGAGACTATTTTGCTGAGAAAGCGGAATTCAGAAACTTTTAGCTCTGAATCATCAATGAAGATCTGTGATTGAGATCAGATTCCCCTAGTGCAGGTAGATCTCTCTTCAGGTTAATTTTAAGTCTTTACCATTGTGCTGACTTTTCAAAATGTCTATAATTTACATGTCTTCTGTGTTTATGTGAATGCTTCCAGAGTACAGCGATCAGCAAGCTGAACTTCCTAAATGCCTGTCGCTAGAAATTTTATGACTCTTACAACCTCCTGGTAGGTGAAAAAGTTTTTCTGAAGGATTGAAAATACAGCCAAATAGAAGCTTCCAGGTTGCCTATTTTATCTGAAGTGGGTCTTCCTCTGGGAAGTGGTTTGAGTGATCATTTATCTCATATTGTCTGAGATACATAGTGCAAAATAGACTTTGTACCTGTCAGAGAAGATGATGGTCAACAGTTCAATATGAATCTGTAAGTTAATACAGAGACACTCTAATGCCTGACAAATAGAGTGTGGTGAATATATTTTTACTAAACTTTAATCGTGCTTTATTTGACTTCTAAAACAGTGGCATTTGGTGACCCACCTTTAAAATATCGTGTTTGGAAGTTGTCTTTGGTCTTCGTAGTATAATAATGATACTTCAAGAATAATGTCTTAATTTTCTACAAACTTAAAGTGATAATCTCCTGAAAGCTTGCTATTTTTGGCTGGTGTAATATTTCCCAATTATCAGTATAATATTTTCCCCTGTAATTTCATCATCTTTGTCACATACATCCCTATGCTTACAAAAAGTAATTAGTGGTTAATGAAAACAACTGGCTCATTAAGAAAGGAGAAAGTCCCTCTAAGGGAGTTTTAGGAATCATGGAAAGATTTTTAAGTCTACCAAATTCATGCACTTGCTTTGGTTTAGACTTATAGTACCACAATTTTAAAAGTAACACTCTTCTTGCAGCTACATACAATGAAGAGAATGTTGCTGGGTGAGAAGAGAATGTAAGAGAGAGAACTTATATACAAAATACACAGGATTTCATGTGTCTAAATAAAACACTGGTTATAAAGTTATACAAAAGAAAACAGTTTTTTCTAAAGTATACATTATGACATGAACAAAGAAATGGCTTTCTTAAATTTAAACATTAATTACTGAGCACAACCACAACAAAGTACCATAGACTGGGTGGTTTAAGCAACAGAAATTTATTTTCTCACAATTTTAGAGACTAGGAGTCCAAGATCAAAATGTTAACAGTGATTATTTCTTCTGAGTCCCTTCTGCTAGACTGCAAAAGGTCATCTTCTCAGTTTCCCTTTGTTCCCTGTCCCCTCTTCTTATGAGGACATCAGCCATATCAGATTAAAGACAACTCTAATTATCCCCTGGTAACCTTAATTACTTATTTAGAGGCCTTATCTTCAAATTTAGTCACATTCAAATGTTCTATAGTAATGACTAATGCTTGAATTTGGGGGCACACTATTTAGCCCATAACAGTATTTAGGATTTATATTAATTTTGTATATTGACTTTTATTTGTAGTGGTTCTTGGCATATCTCATGTTTCAGTAAACATGGTATATTTAGCTCTTCTTGGATTTATAGAAAAACCATTTTATATATAACAGATAATTGAAATACTTGTTAGATTACATTTATAGTTCACACATGCTCCCCACTTTAATTTAAATATTTGTATATTTAATTTTACTTGTTTGGATTTCAACCAAATGTTCTACTTGATCCTCGAAAGCACAATGCTAGCCCATTATACATATTTCAGTACATTGGTACCAATTAGCTTATGTCATGAGATAAGATATCTAATATATACTCAGTGAAGTTTTTTAAAAAAAATAAATCATGGATAACTCCCTTCAATTGTAAAACCAACCTAAATATATTTTAAAAATTAAGTAGAAAAGATTGCTTGTTGAAAGTGTACATGTGCATGCATGAGCATTTTTCTGTGTCTTTGTGTGATTATGAGAAGGTGTTGGATTTTTAAGTTCTTAGTGAACATTAGTTATCTTTTATTTTTGGAATGATTTTATACATACAATAAAAACATTGATTTGAGCAAACTTATTTTTCATATATTAATAATAAAATTATGACATATATTACATCTAAAAGTATAGTTCAGAAAAAGTAAGCCTCAACATTATATCTTTAAAAATTTGTTGTCTTTTTTCTTTAGTATAGCGTTCATTTTATTCAATGCTGCATTCAAATAACTTAAACTCCCTCAAAGCTTGCACATTTTACAAAATCAAGGGAAATGTCCTATTACTTCCAGCTGATCCAGAGAACTTTCTGCACAAATCTTGCTATCCAAAATACCTTCTTTTCTGATTAATTTTTAGTCCTTCCATAAAAATGTGTTTATAAAACATTAATGGGCAATTTAACTTCAGTTTCCAGAGAGATATTTCTGCTGCATCAGATCTTATATTTGCCATGATACAGTATTCCCTTTCCCAATACTTGTACTTATTTCCCAGTAGATCTCACCATCTGCTATTGATGCCTGTCTGGAGTAGGAAATCTCTCCTCCAGCAATTCTTGTTCAAATATTACTCTTCAATACCACCATCTTCTCAGGTTACAAATTGTTCCCTTATATTTGTACCCCAAAGTCAAATCTGCAGATAACTATCTTCAAAGATATTTAATGACCAAACTGCCTTTTAATCTGTTCAACCCAAAAGCAAAAAGGAAGAGCATTAGCAGTTTCAAAACTCTAAAGAAGGCTGCTTAGCATTTTACATATTGTAGGCAGGTTTTTCTTAAAGAGGTCTCCCCCAACTTTTTCATAAAACCCTTCAGGAATTTATGTTGTTTCTATGCAAATGTATGCAATTTGATCTTTTAGGTAGTAAAGGTGTTATACTGGATTTTTAAAATCTCATTCTTTTTACTGTTAAATTATATCTTTTTAAATGTTCAATATGGCATACATCTTGCTTCCTTTTTTTCTTGCTTTAATGGCATAGGATTTGTTAGGGATTTTTATCTTTGTGGATCCGGAAAAGGGAAAATCATCCTTTTAGAGACTACCAGGAAGGCTAATTAAGAAGCATAACTGGGGACTGGAGCAGTGGTTCAGCAGCAGTATTGTGCTTGCCTGGCACGCGGAGAGGACCTGGGTTCAAACTCCAGCATGATGTATACAACTAAGTGTGGGAGCAACAAAAACTAGGTGAAAAACTAAATAAAGCTGATTCTCTCTCGCTCGCTTTAAAAAAAAGACAAAAAGAAAAGAACAGGAGCATAACTGACAACTTGTGGATGTTTGCACAGACAAAAGAACAGATGTTTAACCAACTATATGAAAAAGTACATTTTTGTCTTTTTCTTCTTTTTATTAGATGGATATAGAGATACAATTGAGGGGGAAACATTATCAAACATTCAAGAACCAATGTATATATACTTAGTTATCCAGGGCTAATGCCATATCATGGATGCCCAGCTTGGGTTCCCCCTGTTGCTGTTTCCCCCAGAAGAACTTCTGAGTTAAATGGATATTTTGTGGGGCACAGCAGTCTCTTTCTCAGATGATTCCCCCATATTCTCACCCTCCAGTCTCCTAGGAGTTCTTCCTACACCCTTCCCCCAACCCCCTCTTTATGCCTCCAAGTATCTTAGGGAGTCATCTCCCTGTTGCATTGAGAATCATACAATTTGAAGTATTGTTAGCTTAGCCGTCTAACATATTGTTTCCCCATGTATTCTCGCTTCCACAGATGAGATGTACCATTTGGCCCTTGAGTCTCTGAGATTGGGATACTTCACTTTGCATAATTCTTTCCATCTCCATCCATATGGCTGCAAAAACCATAATATCTTCTTCTCTAATGGCCGAGTAGAATTCCACTGCATATACGTACCAAAGTTTTTGTATTCACTCATTGAGTGAGGGGCATCTGGGTTGGTTCCATAATCTAGCTAAAGTAAATTGAGCTGCTATAAACATTGAGGAAGCCACATCACTATAATATGCTGATTCTAACTCTTTTGGGAAAATGCCCAGAAGTGAGAAAGCTGGGACATAAGGTGGGTCCAGCCTTTATTTTTTGAGGATTCTGCACACTGCTTTCCAGAGTGGCTGAACCAGTTTGCAGTCCCACCAGCAGTGTTAACAGTGTTCCTCTTTTCCCACAGCCCCTCCAGCATCTGTTATTGTTTGTATTTTTCATTTTTGCCACTCTAACAGGAGCGAGGTGGAATCTTGGTGAAGTTTTGATTTACATTTCCCTTATAGCTAATGATGTAGAGCATTTTCTCATATATTTATGTACTTTCTGGACTTCCTCTGGTGAGAAGTTTCTTTTTAGATCCATAGCTCATTCATTGATTAGGTTATTTGTAAGTTTGGTGTTTAGTTTCTTTAGTTCTTTATATATTCTGGATATTAGCCCTCTGTCCAAGGTGTAGCAGGCAAAGGTTTTCTCCCATTCTGTTGGTTCTCTCTTGATGTTCTTGACTAGATCTTCAGCTGTGCAAAAATGTTTTAGTTTAATTGCATCCCATTCATTTATTCTTGACTTTACAGCTTGAGCCATGGGAGTGTTGTTAAGGAAGTAGCTGCCAACTCCTATATGCTGTAGTGATGACTCTACTTCTTTTTCTCGTAAGTTTAAAGTTATTGCCTTAATATCCAGGTCTTTGATCCATTTTGATTTAATTTTTGTGCAGGGTGAAAGATAAGGATCCAGCTTCAGTTGTCTACATATGGCTGTCCAATTTGTCCAACACCATTTGTTGAACAGGCTATTATCATTCTTCCACACTATGCTTTTGCCCCATTTATCAAACATCAAATAGTTAAATATATGGGGTTTTGTCTCAGGATCTTCTATTCTGTTCCACTGATCAGTTCTGTTTTGATACCAATACCATGCTGTTTTTGCTACTACAGCTCTGTAGTATAATTTCAGGTCAGGGATTGAGATACCCCCTACTTCTTCCTTTCTATAGAGTAATGTTTTGGCTAGTCTGGGTCTCCTGTTATTCCATATGAACTTGAGTATTGCTTTTTCTATATCTGTGAAGAATTCCATAGGTATCTTGATGGGGATTGCATTGAATCTGTATAGGGCTTTGGGTAGAATGGCCATCTTGATTATATTGATTCTGCCTCACCATGAGCCTGGAATGTTTTTCCATCTACTCAGGGCTTCTGTAATTTCTTTTTTTAGTGTTTGATAGTTTTTATTGTAGAGGTCCTTAACATCCTTTGTAAGGTTAATGCCCAAGTATTTCATGTTTTTGGAAGTGATGGTAAATGGGAGAGATTTCCTGATTTCTTCTTCTGTGGATTTGTTGCTGGAGTAAAGAAATGCTAGTGATTTACTGGAGCCAGCTACTTTGCTGAAAACTCCTATAAGCTCTAGGAGTTTTCTGGCTAATGTTATTGGGTCTTCTAGGTATTGAATCATGTTATCATTGAAAACAGAAAATTTAACTTCCTCTTTGCCTATACAAATACCTTTGATTTCCTTGTCTTTCCTGACAGCTCTGGCAAGGATTTCAAGGACTATATTGAACAAGAGTGGGGAAAGAGGACAGCCTTGTCTTGTTCCTGAATTAACTGGAAATGCTTTTAGTTTTTCTCCTTTGAGGATAATGTTGGCTATGGGTCTGTCATAAATGGATCTGACATAGTTAAAGTATCTTCTCTAGATCCCTATCTTTTCCAAAGTTTTGAGCATAAAGTGGTGTTGAATTTTATCAAATGTTTCTCTGCGTCAATTGAGATGATTATGTGATTTTTGTGTTTAATTCTGTTTATGTAGTGAATTACATTTATTTTTGCATATGTTGAATCATCCTTTTTTCCTGGAATGGAGCCCACTTGATCATAATGTATTATCTTTTTAATGTTTTTTTGTATCTGATTAGCTAAAATTTTATTAAGGATTTTTGCATCAATGTTCATCAGGGAAATTGGTCTGTGGTTTTTCTTTCCTTGACATGTCTTTGTTGGGCTTTGGAATCAGTGTAATGTTTGCTTCATAAAAACTGTTTGAGAGTGATCCCACTCTATCAATTTCCTGGAAGAGCTTGCAGAGGATCAGTGTTAGTTCTTCTGTGAAGGCTTGGTAGAATTCAGCTGTATATCCATCCGGACCTGGGCTTTTCTTTTTTGGGAGAACTTTGATTGCTTCTTCAATTTCGCTATCTGTGATAGGTTGGTTTAGATTTTCAATGTCCTCCTGTGTTAAAGAGGAGATGTCGTGTGTGTCCAAGAACCTGTCCGTGTCCTCCAGGTGATCAAACTTGGCAGAGTATAAATTTTCAAAATAGGTTCTGATAGTCATCTGTATCTTGGATGAGTCTGTGGTGATATCCCCGTTTTCATCTCTGATTTTGTTGATTTGCTTCATTTCGTTCTTCCTTTTGGTGAGGTTGGCAAGGGGTCTGTCAATTTTGTTGACTCTTTCAAAGAACCAACTCTTAGTTTTGTTAATAGTTTGTATAATTTTTTTGTTCTCAATTTCATTGATTTCAGCTCTTATTTTGGTGATTTCCTGTCTTCTGTTAGCTTTGGGGTTGGACTGTTCCTCTTTTTGTAGTCATTTGAGTTGAAGCATAAGGCTATTTATCTGATCTCTTTCTAGATTTTTGATGTATGCACTCAGTGATATAAATTTACCTCTTAAGAATGCCTTCATACTGTCCCAGAGGTTTCAGTATGTTGTTTCTTCATTGTCATTCAATTCCAAGAACTTCTTAATTTCTGTTCTCATTTCCTCTTTTACCCATCCTTCGTTTAAGAGGTAGTTATTCAATTTACAAGTTTTTGAGTAGTTTCTGTTGTTTCTCTTGTTGTTGATTGCTAAGATCATCACATTCTGATCTGACAGAATACATGGGATTGTATCCACTTTTTTATATTTATTAAGATTATCCCAGTGAATTAGGATGTGGTGTATTTTAGAGAAGGATCCATGGCCACTGAGAAGAAGGTAAATTCAGCTGTCTTAGGATGGAATATTCTGTAGATATCTGTTAAGCCCGATTGACTATCAGAGATGTTCAGATTGGAGATGTCTTTATTGATTTTTTGTTTTGATGATCTGTCTAGAGTTGATAGTGGTGTGTTGAAGTCTCCCAGAACTATTGTATTGAGATCAATGAGGGGATTAATGTCCTTAAGTATTTTTTCCATGTATTTGGGGGGATTGTAATTGGTGGCATAAATGTTAATTAATGTTATATCTTCTTGGTGGACTGTCCCTTTTAGTATGATATAGTGACCCTCTTTGTCCTTTCTGACTAGTTTTAGTTGGAAATTGATTTCATCAGAAATTAGAATCGCCACACCAGCTTGCTTTTTTGGGCCACAGTCCTGGGAGACATTTTGCCAACTTTTCACTTTCAGCCTGTGTCTATTTTTGAGTGTCAAATGTGTCTCTTGCAGGCAACATATTATTGGATTTTGTTTTTTGATCCAGTGGGCCAGTCTGTGTCTTTTAATTGGGGAATTGAGACCATTCACATTCAAAGTTAGAATAGATATGGGAGGCTGAGTCTCTGACTTTGTATCAATTACAGAATTTTGAGTCATCTTGGAAGTCATCTTGAGTAAAATATGATTATTGACTCACCCTTGTTTAAGGAATTAGGATATCATTGGCATTTTCTTCTGAATGGAGAACATCTTTGAGAATAGTTTGTAGTGTAGGATTTGTGTTCATGTATCTTTTTAGCTTGAGTTTATCATTGAAGTATTTGATTTCCCCGTCACATTTGAAGCTGAGTTTTACAGGGTACATTATCTTTGGGTCGAAGTTGTTATTTTTTTAACACTTGAAAGATATTGTTCCAAGCTCTTCTGGCCTTCATTGTTTGCTCTGAAAAATCCATAGTGATCTGAGTTGGTTTGCCTCTGAATGTGATTTGGGGTTTTTCTTTAGCATTTTTAGAATTCTCTCTTTAGTTTCTCCGTTATTCAATTTGTATGATATGTGTTGGTGAGTTTCTCAATTGATTAGGTCTATTTGGTGTTCTATAAGCATCTTGGATGTGGTATTATGGATCAATAGCAAAATGAGGGAAGTTCTCGCTTATGATTTCGCTTAAAAGGTTCTTGAAGCCTTTTGTTTGCTGTTCGTAGTTTTCCTCCAGGCCAATGATTCTCAGATTATTACACCTCATCTTATCAAATATTACTTGGAAGTTCTGATTATGTAATATAAGCTGTTTATCTTGTTTTTCTTCTTTGAATTATTCTACATTGTTTAGGTGATTCTCATTGTCTGATACTCGTTCTTCAAGCTCTGAAGTTCTATTTTCAGTTGAGTATACTCTGGTGTTGGTGTCTTCCAGTGAAGATTTGAATTGGTTAACCGTGTTTTTCAATCCTGATAGCTCTGCTACATCTCTTTTCAGAATGTCAATATCTTTGTACAGCTGATCTTTCATCTCATGGAATTGTTCCTTAATTTCCCTGTAGAATTTGTCTCTCATCTCTTGAAATTGATCTCTGATATCTTTCCTTATTTCATCTCTCAACTCTTTAATTGCATTACTAATCATAATATTGATACAATATCTTTGGTTTTCATCTAGGGCCCCAGCTATGGGATACTTGGGTAGAGAGCTCTGGGGTTGAGGAGGGGAGTTATTTCCCCTTTTCCTCATTCTCTGAGTCAGAGAGCTTGTCTTTTATTTCAGCCTTGTTACTCTTGTTGGAGTAATTGAAGCTTCTTTTGGCTTTGCTTTGTTGTGAAGGGGAGCTATTTGGTCAATACAGACCTAAAGCGGCCAGACAGTTCTGTGAGAATTTGAGAGGCTATAGGTGCAAATACTAGTCCATTTCAACTAAAGCAGATGAGCTGATGATTAGCGCCAATAGTAGCAGCTTTCTTTGAGATAACTCTCACTGTGTATTATGATAGCAAGCAAGTACCCATTTTGAAGTGTGCCTATTTCTTAGGTAGCAGAGTCTCTCTGAAATTGGGGAGAAGGAATGACTAGGAAGTCAAGCAAGTGAATTGGGGAGGTAGAAAATCACACCTGCTTTAGAGTGTATGGGAACTAGGGATTAGGGGGGAGTAGGTTATTCTATTAGGACTAATGAAAACATAGAACTGGGGTGCCGGTAGGGTAAAGACTTGGGGTGAAATGAGAGAAAGATGCTTATATTTAGGGATTACCAGAGTACAGTGGAGGAAGAGGTTAGCAGTAGGGTTCAATAAGACCTAGAGAAAGTAAGAGCCAATCACCAATACATACACACAAATAAATATTTACATCCGCCAACACCAAATTCAGTATTATTTGTAAAGCAAGAGGGGAACAGAGAAAAAAGAAAAAAGCCCACAGTAATGTTAAAAATTTAAAAATATTATATTCCAGCCAGATTCCCAATTTTTAAAAAAAATAAAAATAAATTTAAAAAAAGAAGAAATGAAAAAAAAATCACAAAACTAGTTGGAAAAGTTCTGAGTTTTTCTTTTCCTTAAGTCAACAAGTATGTACAATGGGGTGGTGCATTCAAATCTGACATCAAGCTGGGGATTCTTCGGAGTTGAGCTTGTTGGGGGGGAAAGCAGTTTGGTTAAGTCCAGTGACCTGGTTTTTCTTAGAGGATCTCCTCAAATTTTTCTGTTGCAAAGGGCTATTCAGCTCTCCCTGGGCTGTTATCCTGAGATGATTGCTTTGTGCCTATTCACACTCTAAAAATTTGTTGGACCTGGGCTTAGAAGTTGTAGACAATCGAGTTAATCCTATTGTAGACGTGTGGGTCTGTGACTGATCCAAAGAGAGTGACCAGTCTGAGACTCGCTTCCTCAGAATCACTGGTGACTCACTCTGCATGTCTTGTGATCTTCAGAAGTCCCAAGAGCTGCTCTGTGGGGTTGACTGAAACCCTCAGAAGATGGTCCAGATCGTGCCAGTGCTTATGTGTTTCTCAATTGCAAGCACTAGGAGGTGCCCACCTGGAGAGGTCACGGCCTTGAAGCTTCAGCTATGCAAGGAGCTCAGATGCTAAGGGGAAGCCCGTGCTGCCCCATATATTCAAAACTTCATGAGGCAGATTTCAAGCAGAGGCTGAAGTAGAGGATCCCCTTTAGAGGGATGAGCCCTGCTGGAGCAAGTTCTGTTCACAGGCTCCTCCTATTTGGGTGAGAAAGGGGCAGCCCGAAGGGCAGAAGGTCACCAACCGAGAGGTTTGTGAGCTGGAGAGATGAATCGCAGTTCCCTGTAGCCCTCAGGGCAGATGGCCAGTTGGTGGAGGGGCAGTAAATTCTGTTTCTGATCGTGGAGACTGAGGCCCCATATAGCTGCTGGGAAACCCGCTCTGCCCCACTCTCCCACGCTGGTGCGAGTACTTATGTTAAAGGACTTTAAAATCAGCTCTTGTAACCCAAGGGCACGGGTGGAGAGTTATTGACCTCGATGATTGCGTTAAAGATCGTGCACTGAAACCTTTCCTTCCCAGGCTCCTGGGGCAGCAACCACAAGTGTAGCAGGAACTCCCAGCACCACGCAGGCCCTTTGGGAAAGGGCCCAATCTTGGGGCGATAGATTCTGATTTTCTGGCCATGATGCCTGAGGGCTCAGGAAGTCTTTTTTGCTGAGCATCCTGCCCCGCCCTCAGGGAAACGTCACAGTGGTGCCGCTGCACAAACAGCTACAAATTCGCTAATGTGAACAATTAATTCCCAGTGCTTTATGCAAGATTATGTAAATTAAGAGCCATCAGATCAGGGAGTTCGCAGCCGGCCGGGTTAGGGTGCGTGGTTAGGAAACTCGCTCCCTCGCTCCTTTTCCACCCTCCGGAGCAGCTCCCCTCCCCCCAGGTGCGGGGCAGAGTGCGGTGGGCTCCACTAAGCTCTCCTTTGTATTTGTTAATGGACCTTGTTATTCCTTAGGAGTTAAAAAATTAGTGGGGGATAATGTTCCCCCACACTGGGAGCTTTGTCCTACCGTGGGAATCTGGGTGCTGTCCTTCAGGGTGAGGTGGTTCTCAGGACCTTTCCAGAGTCACTGATGGTGGGGTGAATGCCATTTTGAGAACCGCCATTTTTTCTTTTTTTTTGTATGTCACAAGAAGTATGCATCTATCAATGTGTGTTTATAGGATTAATTTGAGAATTTATAAAATGTATTATTATTTTGAATGAGATCAAAAAGGGGACAAAGTATCAAACTTTACCAACTGACATAACCAAATAAATTCTTTACAAAGGATGATTTTGTTTCTTTATTGAAAAATAAGGGATACTAATCACTGATACATCAGTCATAAATTCCCACTATAATACGTAGTATCTAAAAAACACAAACAAACAATTCACAGTGATATGTAAAAGCAGGTGTGGTTGCTCAGGTGTCTGGATCAACTGGGAGTCTGTTAGGCACTCCTGATCTTGTCTGGCTTGTTCACCTATATGGAGACCCACTGGCTATTAGCCAGTGTGCACTGCCTCTGCTCAGGTCCCCAGTTGACTGGCCTTGCTCCATTTTCTAACCTTCTTCAATAGGCTAGCAACAGCAGGCTCCCAATGTGCCAGTACACCAAAGAGGAGAAGCAGACCCAAAAGCTATGGATTCCAGGCAATTGGTACAGCCTTGATCAGAGTGTGAGAGGAAGAACACTAGAAAGTTCCATTGTAAAGTTAAATTGCAAAGGGTATCAGTACAGGAAAAATAAAGGAACTGATGCATTTTTTTTTCAATTTACTAAAATGTGAAAGATGTTTCAAGGAGTTTCCGAGTTTCTGAAAGCGTCCTGTTAGAATAATCTCTTGGGATTTCATCTGTAACAGAACTGAAATCTTGAAACCAAGTCAATGTAAATTTCTAAAACATAATGTAAATACAGTTTAAAAGCAGAATATGCAGTAGAAGCAACTAGTTGCCTCCTGATATCTTTTCTTTTCCTTTCTTAGTAGAAATGAAAGCAAAGGCAAATGGTACAGCTAAAGGATTATATTCCTATTCTCCCTTAGAGTTTGTTATGATCGATGAAATGCTACTGGATCTCTTAAAAGAATGTTAGGAAGCTTTCCTTCCTAGAGAGTATATGCACTGTGTTCATACTTTCCTCTTTATTATAAACTTGCAATTCAGACCTGATAGCTGGAGCACCACCAAGTAAATCTTGGATCATAATGACAGAGTAAAAGGTAAGGAAAAAGAGTATGGTTCCTTGATGAACATAGAGCCACCATGCCAGCCTATAACGGCATAATGCAAAAGTTTTATAAATATGAAATAATAAATATAGGTATGCTTGAACAACTATTTTAAGGACTTTCCCACTTACAATTGCATGCAATTTCTGATACTGGGTGAATATGTCATCATCACTTTATCCTATGTATCTTAGTACTTGTACCATAGATTCTTTCTGGTGCAAATGCAACCCAGCACATGAGTGTGCCTGCTAAAACACAAAGCAAGTCAAGCTGTGTTTCTGTTCAAAATCCTGAAATGCTCAAATGCTTCCGTCTGCAGTGACATTGTTCCACACATCTTCACGACACGCTCCCGGAATTCTCTTCTGTCATCTGCACTGATTCTTCATTTGGAACATTCAGCCATGCTGGCCCCTTGCTGTTCCTTGAGCATGCTGGATATTTTCAACTTAAGTCTTCTGCCTGGCATTAGAAGTTTCTTCTCTTGGATATGCTTTGACTTACTCGTTTGCCTCTTTTACATCTTTGCTTCCTGACACCTTCCTGCTTATGCTTACTGTGATTTTGAGATTAATTTACAACCTTTCATCATCTTGCCCTATTTTCTTTGTCCCTTCCACTGACTCCATTTTTCTTTACTTCATGCCATGAATTATGTATTTCAGATCATTATGTAATTTATAGACTTATATTTTGTTGTGCGATTCACTAAGTGGCACTAATCATAAATTAAGAAATGTAAATATTAAATCAGTGTCATAAACCCAAGCCACTGAGGAAGATTTGAGACTTTCATCAACTTTTCTCTTCCTAAGAGCTTCCAATGACTTTATCCAAATTCTTCTTTAGTATTTGTTATGATTTAGATGAAAGGTGTCCCCCCAAAACTCAGTATATGCGATAATGCAAAGGCTAAGGTGAAATGATTGGGTTAAACCCAATCAGTGAGTTAATCCCCTCATAGGAATTCACTGGTAACTGAAGGCCTGTGGGATGTGGTCATTGTGGGTGTGCCTTTGGGTATCTGGTGTAAAGTATCTCTCTGCTTTCTGGCAATGCCTTGAGTCACTTCCCTCTGCCACACTCTCCCACCATGATGTTCAGCCTCACCTTGAGCCCCAAGGAATGGGGCTGGCTCTCTATGGACTAAGACCCCTGAAACGATGATTTCCCCAAATAAACCTTTTCTCCTAAAATTGTTCTTTTTGGGTCTTTTAGTCACAGCAATAGAAAACCTGACTAAAATAGTATTCTTTTAGGGATTTCCCCTAGTTAGTTCTAATTAAGTATTTTTTTTAAATTAGATGAATATGGAGTTACAATTAAGGGGGAAACACTGTCAAACAATCAAGAACAAATGTATATATACATAGTTATCCAAGGTTAATGCCATGTCATGGATGCCCCACATGGGTTCCCCATGTTTCTGTTTCCCCCAGAAGACCCCCCTGAGTTAAATGGATTATCTTGTGGAGGTTAGAGATCTCCATGGAAATGTCAAAACAGTATATGCCTTTGATGTATTCAATTAATTAGATAAAACAATCAAAGAAAAAATATACTGTTTTTAAGAAATATGGAAAAAACAAAGAAACACAAACATAACACTGCATAAAATAACACAAAATATAAGTTGATGTATAAATTAGAGTAATGAATAAAAATTTAGGTAGATTTCAATTAAAAGAAATAAGAAGACTTCTGTTTCCAGAAAGATAACTATTTGCTTTTCCCTATTCCTCCTACCAAGCACAACTGAAAACTCTTGAAATTATGCATAAAACAAATGAAAAGAGATTGAAAGTAAAAAAGAAGGCAAAAAGACCTTTGGGGGCTCAGGACCTGTGGAATGACATGATGGTTGGTTTTCTGAATTTTTCCTTTTGCTCATATATTTTAGGCTTAGAGTTAAAGAGCTATCAATCCAGAAATATCAGTGAGTGATAAAAGAAAATAAAAAGAGGAAAACCCCATCTGAATGGCTGTACTTTTTAGTTAAGAGTGCAAGGAAGGAGCAACCTAGCAAGATAGAAAACTTTTAGACCATAGTTTCTAAATACTACAGGAAAACAAAGGTATTGTCAGCTCTCACTGCACCAGCAAAGACCAACAGATGAGCCTAGGTGTCCAGGAGATAGTGATGGGGTGCCCTGATGCCTCAGCCAGGAAGGAGTGAGAGACAACCAATTGAGCACTGAGATTTTTCAAGTCATGCCTGAGGATGAGGCCTCCAGGATGTCTGTACAGCCCACTTATGGATATTGAAGACCCGCCCCATCTGTCAGTCACTAGGTAGCCACACCCCCTGGGGGGTGTAGGATGTAGCACCTGGGAGAATACAAAGTCTATCATCATCCTTGTTATGAAATCACATCCAGTGTGGTGTCTATACAGAACACGTGGGGAGCTGGAATTCCCATCCTCTCAGTGCAGTAATGAGAAATCCTGCTCCTTGGACATCAGGGTGGGAAGTTGAGGAAGCTCCACTTCCACCCCCACCTAGCAGTGAGAAAGAAGAACCTCTTTTTCTTGGCAGAGAGGCAAAGGGGAAAGCCAGTCCAAAAAGAAAGTTTAGGTAAGATCCAGAGTCTCGAAATATAATATAAAATGGTTCAGGTTTCAATAAAAGATCATTTATCAAACAAAGAAACAAAATCTCAGATTGAATTTAAAAAGACAATAGATACCCAATTATAAAATAATAGAGATTTACAATTATCTACGAAGATTTTAAAACAGCTATACAATTGCTTCAGTAAGAAATTATGAATATATTAGAAAAAATAAAAAAACTAGAAAATTGAACAAAGAAGTAGTAAAGAAAGAGAACTACATGGAAATTTTGGAGCTGAAGATCACAATGGAGGGGACAGGGGAAAGATTCTGTGAACTGGTGGACAGAACAATAAAAATTACTCTGTCTTAACAAAGGAGAAAATAGACTGAAAAAAAAATCAAATAGAGAATCCAAGATCTGTAGGACTGTAAAAAAACATAATATATATATTTTTCAGTAATCTTAGGAGAGGGAAAAAGGCAAGATTGAAAAGTTCTCAAAGAAATAATGGCTAAAACTTTCTTTTGGCAAAATATATAAACTTACAGATTTATGATGCTGAGTCAGCCTCAAACAGGATAAACTTAAAGAAATTCTCTTTTATTTCCTTTTATTTTTAAAATTTTATTGGTGCAGTATAATTATACATAATAGTGGGTTCATTCCCCTGTAACTTCCACTTCTCTGCATTCCTTCCTTGCCCTGATTTGCTTACTCTACTGATCTTCCTTTCATAATTAGCATTAGTATCATTTCAATTAGTGCATTATAATTGCATATAAAAGTGGCATTCATTGTAGGCTATTCGTATATGCACATAGCACAGTTTGGTAGATTTCATTACCCCCCTTCCCCCATTTTCAAAAAAAATGATAATTTCATTCTTCGTGGTTGAATAAAATTGTATTGTGTATATATACACATTTTCTTCATCTTTTTGCCTGATGATAGGCAACTAGGCTAGTTCTATAACTTGGCTATTGTGAATTGCACTGCTACAAATACTGGAATACATATATTATTATAGTCTTTTTTTTAAGAGAGAAGGACAGTGAGAGAGAGAGAGAGAGAGAAAGAGAGAGAGGGAGAAAGAATCAATTTTTATTTAGTTTTTCACATGGTTTTCGTTGCTTTGACACTTAGTTGTTTACGTGGGTGCTGGGGTTTGAACCCGTGTACTTGCACATGCCAAGCAAGCCCTGAAACCACCGAGCCATGGCGCCAGCCCCCACTATAGTCTTTTCATAGCTATTTTAGATACATTCCAAGGAGTGGAATAACTGGCTCTATGAGAAATTTCCATGGTACTTTCCAAAGTGATAGTACTAATTTTCAGTCCCACCAATAATGTATGGGTGCACCATTTCCCCCCACATCCTCATCAGCACTTATTGTTATTTATACTTTTGATAATTGCCATTCTTTTTTTAAAAAAATTTATTGAGGAGTTGTGGTGTTGTACAATCATAAATGCATATGTAATAACAATATGATATGCCCCTGACCTTAATCTAGAATCACCCCCACATCATCCACACCCCAGTCTTTTGACTCTTCTGTATTTCCCGCCTATAACAGAATAATTGCCATTCTAACTGGAGTGAGAGGAAATCTTAGTTTTGATTTGCATTTCCCAGATTACTAAGGATGTTGAATACTTTTTTCATGCATTTGTTGAACTTCTGTATTTCTTCTTTTGAGAGATGTCTATTCAGTTCTTCAGACCATTGCTTGGGATTTTTTTTCTTTTTTGGTGTTTTTTGAGTTCTTTATATATTTTGGATACTATTCCCCTGTAAGAGTAGCTGGCAAAGATTTTCTCCCATTTTATAGAATCTTCCTTCATGTTCTAAATTCTTTTGTATGCTGTGCAGAAGCTTTTTAATTTGATACCATTCCACTGATTGATTCATGTTTTTATTTCTTGAGCTTTTAGAGTCTTATTAATGAAGTTCGTACTTGCACTAATATGAAGAGTTGAAGCCTATATCTGCTATTAGCAGTTGCAGTGTTTCTTGTCTAATTCCTTGGTCTTTGATCCACTTTGAGTTGATTTTTGTTCAGGGTGAGAGATCAGGATCTAATTTTATTCTTCTACATATGAATATTCAGTTTTTCCATTAACATTTGTTAGAAAGGCTGTCTTTTCTCCAATGCAATTTTTGGCACCTTTATCAAGGATCAGATCACAGCATCTACATGGATTTTTAACTATATCTTCTATTTCATTGATTTTCTTGTCTATTTTTATTCCAATACTAGGCTGGTTTTGTTTCTGTAGCTCTGTAGTATTTTGATGCCTTAAACATCCATCTTCTTCCTCACTATTAGCTATTCTGTTTCTTTTATTCTTTCATATGAATTTCAGGACTGTTTTATCTAGTTCTGTGATTAAAAATGTCACTGATATTTTGATGGGAATCACAATAACTCTGTAGTTCACTTTTGCTAATACAGCTATTTAGACAATTTAATTCTTTTTATCTAAGAACATGAAAAGTCTTTTCCATCTTCTATGTTCTTCAATTTCTTCCTTCAGGGTGTTTTAATTTTCATGGTGGAGAAGATCCACCTACTTGGTTAGATTTATTCCCAAGTACTTTATTTGAAGCTATTGAAAATGGAATTGTTTTCCTGATTTCTTCCTCAGCAGATTCATTATCTGAGTATAGGAAAACTGTTGATTTTTAATGCTGATTTTGTATTCTTCTACTTTGCTTATTAGCTCTAGATGTCTTCTGTTGGGCCTTCAAAGTATAGGGTCATGTTATCAATGAGCAGAGATAATTTGATTTCTTCTTCTCCAGGAGTTCATCATCTTAATCAAGCTTTTGAAAACTGAAGATAAAGAAAAAACATTGAAGGCACTAGGAGAGAAGAGACACCTTGTCTAATAAGGAATAACAATAATAACAGATTTTTCAGCTGAACCCAGAGAGGACAAAAGAAAATGGCACAATAAATAATTGTAACCCAAAAATAAATGTAACCCAAATTCCTACATCCAATAAATTTTCTCTTTAGCAATGAAAATCAAGACCTTAAATAATTTGTCATCAGAATGGCAAAAAAATTACTAAATATAAACTAAAGAAAACAATAAAGGAAGTAATCTTAGAACATTAGAAAGGAAAAAAGAACATGGTGAAAGTACAGATAAATATTCTAGGCCCCCCTCTCTTGAGTTTCTAAATTAAGTTTGAAAGTTGAAGTACAAATTACAATACAAGAATGTCCATTCACATAACTGTTGTCAATATATTGCTAGGTTTTCCAACCCAAGCAATAAGGCTAGAAAGTGGGGAGAGTCATACAAAGAAGAAAGGAAGATACAAGACAGTTTGTATTTGCACATGGCATGTAGAAATTCCCAGAGAATCTCCCAAAATTTCCTAGAACTAATAAATGAGCTTAGCAGTATATAAGATAACCATACAAAAATCAATTGTATTTATATTTACTAATAACAACAAACACTTGGATAGCAAACAGAAAAATATAATGCCATTGACAACTTTCAAAAAGGTAATATTTCAACATGAAGTTAATCAAATATTTATAGAACTTGTATGTTGAAAAAACTCAGTGCTAATGAAAGAAATTAAAGTAAACTTAAATAGGGACCTATTGCTTTCATAAATTCAAAGATTAAACATAATACAGATGTTAGTTCTCCCCCAAATTTGCATACAGGCTTAATTTCATTCCTTTCAAAACCACAGTAAGAAATTTTTATAGATATTGACAAGAGTAATCTAACACTTATATGGAAAAGCAAAGGAACTAGAGTATCTAAAACAATTTTGAACAAGAAAAGTAAACTGAGAGGAAACAACCTACATGAACAGAGTAATCAAATTCTATGGTGAAGAGACAAACATATATGAATGGAACAGAATAAGAACCCAGAAACAGACCCACATGCGTATGCTAAACTGATTATTGACAAAGGATCAAGAATGACACAGTTTTCAACAATTGATGCTGGAGCAATGGAGCATCCACAGGAAAATAAAAAAAAAAAGAAAAGAAAAAGAAAAAAACAAAACAATAATAAGACTCCTGACCTACTCTCATACCTTATACAAAATTAACCATGATCTCAAAATGGATTTAAGTATAAAGTATAAAAAAATAAAGCTTTTAGAAAAATCAGGAGAATCTGGGTGAATTGGCACTTGCCTGCAATTCGTGGGACTTAGCAGGCTGATTCAAGAAGATTGTAAGTTCAAGGTCATCCTCATCAATTCAGTAAGGCTCTAAGGAATTTAGTGAAATCCTGTCTCAAAATTAAAATTTTAAAAATTTAAAATAAAAAGGAGTGGAGATGTTACTCATTGGTTAAGCACCCCTGGTTTTTGTTTTGGGGAATATTTTTGTACCCTGGTACTAAAAACAGAAAAAGTAGGAGAAAACCTTTGGGATCTAAGACTAGACAAAAAGTTTTCATATTAAATATCAAAATCATAATCCATAATAGGAAAACTTATTAAATTTGACTTTATCATAATTGAAAATATTGTTCTATAGAAAAACCCTGGTAGGAAATTTTTAAAAAGTTACAGAGTAGGAGAAAATCTTTGCAAATCATATATGCAATAAAGGACTAATATTTAGAATATTAGACTCCAACTCAATATTTTTTTTAAAAATCTGAGAACATGGGAAAAAGACATACCTTGGTTATATACTTGGTTACTATGTACACTAAAATATATTCAATATCATAAGCCATTAGGGAAATGAAAGTTAAAACTATAATAAAACATCACTACTCATTTATCAGAACGGCTAAGACATAAAGTATTAACAACACCTAATGTAGATGAGGATACATAGCAACTGAGTCTTTTACTCTTTTTTGTAAGAATGTAAAATGGAACTTCCACTTTGGAAAAGAGTTTGCTGTTTGTTTTTAAAAATTATACATACAAATGGCACACAGTCCAGGAATTACACTCCTGGGCATTTATCCCAGAGAAATGAAGACCTACATTCCTAAGAAACCTATATACAAATATTTGTAACACCTTTACTCATAACAGCGGGTAACTAGAAACAACTCATCTGCCATAGAATAAGTGAATACTTAAATAAACTGTTGTCTGCCCATACCATAGAATACTACTCAGCAATTCAAAATAATGTTATTGATACATGCTTCATCTGGAATGTGTCTTTGGTGAATTATACTAAGGGGAAAAAAGGCAATCCTTAAGGATGCATGCCATTCTGTTCATATGACATTATTGGAACAAAAAATGACAGAAATGAACAACTAAATGTTTCCAATGGGCTAAGGCAGAAGTAAGAAGAAGGAAGTGGGTGTGGCCAGATAATGCCAAATGAAAGATCCTTGTGATGATAAAATATTCTGTATCTTGACTGCTCCTGATTGTGATACTGTATTATAATTTTGCAAGATGTTACAGTTGTAAGAAACTGGGTAAAGGGTGTACAGGAGATCTCTCACAAATGTTGGTAAATTTACAATGATCTCAATATGAAATGCTTTTTAGGAAAAACAAAGAAAAAAAAGATTCTCATATTTAAAGAATCAAAAACTACTGATAGAAGTCACATAACAATTGTTTCACCAAGATTTTATTTTTTAAGAGTGAAACACTTCAGTCAGGAAAGTATTCCCAAAGAGAAAACAGAAGTCATAAAGGAAATATCAGGAAAAGTAGAATAAAGAGTCTAGTGAAGTCTTAAAGACAAGCATCACTATTAAGATTTGGTGGATATGAAGCATCTTCACCCAAATTTTGTCTAGAATCCACTAATTCTGAAAGATCTACACAAAAAAAGCAGGTATTAGAACAAGCATGGGAATTTGGCAACTTTTTTTAAGACACATCTCTCTTTTAAAATTAGCATATCAGAGTTTATAAAATTCTGTAGTAAAATCCTCTTTAACACAGTCCAGCATATTTGACCTTAGAACTCTTTTTCAATTAATTCTTAGAGCTCATGCTAAGCTGTCCAAGACTGATCTCTTGAGGACTGACCCTGCAACACTTGGCCCAGAATAGTACAGGCACTCACACCCAGCCAGGAGCAATGCTTAGAATTCATCCCTCTCCTCCTATCATGCCAGGCGGTGGGGTTGCTGCCTACCATCATAGCAAAGAAAGGATTCCTACTAGTAGTTTACATCTTCCTAAAGCCATGGAAGTAGATTAGAATCCCCTGTGTTCCACCAAGCTTGGGAAGGGGCTAGACTCCCCCCAAGCCCCTCGCCAATCCAAATTCTAATAGACAGAATGGGGATCAGTTCCCATATATGTCATTTTTATACTCCAGTCCTGAACATGCCAGGGGTACAATTTCCTAAACCAAATGGAGTAAGGGTCCCATTGCCCAAGCCTGGCTAGGACTCTGATTTATTTCTTGTGCTACCCTAGAATGAGGCCTAAATACTGCTCTCTTCCCTCTGCCTGAGTTTCCCTCAATGAATCCTGCTCTGGCAAGTCTGGCCACTTGTTCTTATTTGTCCTTTTAAATTTTTGAGCTCAGATGAATCTTAGAAGCAAATTCTTTAAAAATTTCAAGAGAAATCTAATTTTTATATGTACAAACTCCTGTAGAATAGAAAACTATGCAAGCCTCCTCAATTAATTTTTACAAAATAGGACTTTTTTGGTTTTCTTTCCTTTTATTATCTCTGAAAAGACCCCTCTACTCAACCCCCAAATCCAGCAACTCACTTCTCAAACTCCTACGCTTCATTTTCATGAATCGCCTACTCACTTCTAAGTCACGTTCCCTAAGAAGCCTTCCTGATGTCTAAGGTATGTTTTTCTTTCATTTTCTTCTTCATGTGATATGTTCCTTTTGTACCCCACTTCCCTTCAACTGGTGATTCAATGCTATTCGAAGACTTAACCTTTTCTTGACATAATAAGTGTTGGTTTAGTTAGTAGTGAATGCGTACACCCATGAAGCAACTTCATTAATATCTTCTTAGATCCTGAACTTTACAGCATGCAAATATAACTAATGTGTTGAGAAATTTAACCTACATATAAGGAAGCTTGAATTCAGGGAAAATGACACTATTAACCAAGTCAAACAAAACACAAAAAATAAAGGAAATTTTGAAGCACACATTTGAGATTTAAAGCACTTTCTGAAAAGATCATCTTTAAGTTGTCAACGAATGCTA
Source organism: Aplodontia rufa (assembly GCA_004027875.1). Classification (NCBI taxonomy): domain Eukaryota; kingdom Metazoa; phylum Chordata; class Mammalia; order Rodentia; family Aplodontiidae; genus Aplodontia; species Aplodontia rufa. The sequence goes on along the minus strand of PVKS010006986.1, from coordinate 39,865 downwards.
AGTATCTGATTCTGCAGCTCAGGACCAGCTTCCTAGTGATCAGGTTAACCTCGTGAAAACAGGAACACTTTGTCTTTTATCTGGCTGGGATGCATTTTTCGGTGTCTGTTGAAAACGATGAAACAACTCTTCTCTGAGTCACTTAAACTCCCTTAAGAATGAGCTAAACTAGACAAAAAATCCTTCAGAAAAAGATCATATATATATGATCAAATATATATATACATATTTGAACAATCTTTTTCTGACCAATAAAAGGTGTTTTAAGCCTAATATATGTCCCATCCCCTTTGCTTCTCTCACCCCATCAGTTAAAGAAAGGCACATGTTGGGTTGGCATAACCAGAATGCATAAGGATATATATAATCCTAGGATATAATACAAAACTAAGTAATAGCAGGGGTCAGACGCATGACACCGTCACTAAATGGCCCATCTGTGTTCTTCAGCCATCCTCAGTGGAAAGTGACACAGTAGGTTGACTTTGGAAGGGTTTTAATTCTTGGAGCGATCACCCATCAAATTTTTCTGTTTCACAAGCGATACGATCAGAACCTATTACACGAGACACAGCTTGCTCTTTTCCTAAGCTTGGGGGCAAATCTGTCCACCCACAGAAAAGAATTTATCAGTTCACCTCCTACTTGCCAGAAAGAACTGCCTTGACGTCCCTGTGCCCAAACCCACCCTGCGTCTGCCAAAGTACATAATCTGTCCTGAGTATTCCAGCGAAAAGTAAAGCTCTCCTTTTTACCAACACTCTTCTTTTTTGTTGTTCTCGGGTTTTTAAAATTTTTTATTTTATAATTTTTTCCACTTTCTTCCATTGGTGCATTGTAATTGTACATATTAATGAGATTTGTTGTTACATATTCATACATACACACAAGATAACAGTATAATTTGGCCTGGTAGGGGGTTATGCTAGGAAGTGACAGTGATCAACATTCTTCTTTATAGTCCTAGCCATTTTGGAGCTGTGGTCCAACGTGGCAGTGGGATCTGAAATATTCCTTTTTTTTAAAGAAAGAGAGGACAGTGAGATAGAAAGAGAGAGAAAGAGAGAAGCAATTTTTATTCAGTTTTTCATGTGATCTTCATTCGCCATAACCTCTGAGCCACCGCTCCAGCCCGTGGAATATTCCTTTTGTCACAATCCTTTTGTGACACCTGCCCTCTCAAAAGAGGCATGTGGAACAAGTACACACCACAGTCAATGTATTTTCAGAAAACATCAAGAAAAAAACAGCCTTTATGATGTGGAAAATTAATAATAAGGTATAATAAGAACATACACTTTATGAGAAGTAAGTAAATCATTACAAGTCACACTTCAGAGATTTATACAGGGACCGTTATAATTTTTAATAACAAGCAAGCAGAGTTAACAAAAATGTCCTTACAAGAAATACTTTAATTTCGTACTCAAAATTATGAATCATGAAAGGTTATTTTTCCCTTCTTACAATTAAGATAATGGAACTAGACATAAAAGACCTCTGGATACACCCTGTGGAAGGGCATGGTTAACAAACATGAATACTAAAGTTGCCTTCATGCATAACAAATTTCTCAAATTTCTGGTCACTGTAGTCAAATCATGTTGGTTTTATATTAAAATATACTCTAATTTTTCCTTCACTAACAAATGGCATTCTTTTTACAAAAATTTACATTAACTTAGAAATACAGTAAGATGGTTTCGATTTAATGAGTTATGCCTTTCTCATAAGTTTTATGACAAATTAAAAAAATTTAGACACTTTTGAATTTGGAATTTAAAACTTGATTGCCCTGAATTTAGAAAGATTGACAATTCAAGTCCAGATCTTTTGAAAAGAAAAGATTGCTTAGTTTATGTTTGCCTTACATTGTCACACTTTTGTTATGCTTCCCTTACATTATCATACTCTGTATTTCAATAGATTATAACTTATTTACTTTAAAAACATGCTAATTGCTATCAGTTATACATTCAAACGGACTTTCAAAAGAGGGATATGGGAATACAGAGATGATTACATATAAATAGTTGTTTAAACACATGCAAAATAATTATAATGTACCTAATAATCTTTTAGCTCTAATGATTAGACACATATTCAAAGTACTGAAGGTAAAAGATTATAAAGGTTTTCCTGAGTAACTAAATGCTCTGAACCTTTACTGTATGTGCCAAAGAAATTTAGTAACATGAAATTTATACTTCTATCTCTACTGAATTATGTTAAAAATTGAGTCTTATGAACTTTAATAGGTACACATTATATGACTATCTGTATCTATAAAATATCAAACTATATACTTAGAAATGTGTTTTGTGTATATATATATATATATATATATGCACTACATGTTTATGTGTATGTGTGCAGGCACACACAATGGTAGAAAAGTTTCCAATTATTTATTTCTGCTTAATAAACTATGCCAAAACTTTATTGACTTAAAACAGCACCCATTTTATTGATTTGGGCATACAATATGTGGCCAGTATTTAGGGTGGAAATGGCTAAGATATCAGATGGGGAGGAATAAAATGGCTGAGTTGGATGTGTCAAAAAAAAAATTGCATCCAATGCAGTTAAATAGGCAAAGTAGACTTTATTCCAGTTGGCTACCATAGGAAAGAAACATTAAAGTCAATTGTCCTGGAACAAAAGTTGGGAGAGTTTTAAGTGCCGATGTGAGCTAGTGGAAAGTATTTATTGAAGGACTGTAGGATGGCTGTTGGTAAACGTGATTAGACAACCTCTGTTTGCCAGGTTAGACTTTGATCTTCTGAAAAAGACTAGGAGATAGGGATGCTAGGAGATAGGGGCACTCTTTCTTGATGGTTGCATCTCAGAGGAAAGAATCCTAGGTCCTTAAAAAGGCATTCTGAAAATTAGATTTATCCCCTAAGCCCCCTTTACTTTTCCACCCTTTCCTCCCCGCTTCCCAGTACATCTCTACAGATGCCTTAGTTTATGTGTCACCATACCTTTTCAGGGTTTAATAAATGAGAGTTGACCTCCTTTCTCAATGGCCAGGGTCTAGCTCCAGCTTCCACAGATGAGTGAAGACATTCGACCCTTGGTTCTCTGGGTTATGCTGATGCTGATTTCACTCAGCATGATTTCTTCCGTAGCCATCCATTTACTTTCAAAGGCTGCAATATCATTGTTTCTAATTGCTGGGTAGAACTCCCTGGTATATACGTACCACAGTTTTTGGATCCATTCATCTAGTGAGGGACATCTGGGTTGTTTCCATAATTTATCTATTGTAAATTGAGCTGCTGTGAACATAGATTTTGCTGTGTCAATGTAATGTGCTGATTCTAAGTCCCCTGAAAAAATACCCAGTAGAGGAATAGCAGGATCGTATGGTGGGCTCATCCCTAGTTTTTTGAGGATCCTCCACACTGCTTTCCAGAGGGGCTGTACAAAATAAATAAATAAATAAATGAACTATTACAAAATAACAAATAGCAGTAGAGTAGAGGGAAGAGAACAGGGTTGGAGGGGAAGGGGAAATACTGGGAACTGAATTAGAACAAGTTATACTCCATGCTTTTACAACTATGTCATTGGATATTCTATTGTCATGTACACTTAAAAAAACGATTAAAAAAAAGAATAATTGGGCTGGAGCAGTCGCTCAGTGGTTACAGTGCTTGCCTGCCATGTGTGAGGATGAGGATTCAAATCCCACCGCCACATACAAAAACGAAGTGTCAAAGCAACAGAAGCTGCATGAAAAACTAAATAAAGTTGCCTCTCTCCCTTCTAAAAAAAAAAAAGGCATTCTGAAATTATAAACTAGACAGCAGCTAGAAATTTACATCTTAAAGGTGCCAAGAATTTCAATTGAAAGTTTTCTAAAGTAAATGTATTAAGAAATGGAAAGTTAGGGATCCTACACCCAGGAAGAAATTTGTCTACAGTTTAGTAAGCTTAGGGGAAATTTAAGGTCTATTGTCATGATTTGAATGGAATCAGGTGTACAGGACCTTAGTTCTGGATGTCAACTGCTTTCCTTGGTTCTTCTCCATATCAAGTCCGCTGGTCCTGGATGTCCAAGATTCCTTCCTCCCGTGGATAGTGGATTCCTGACTTCTCGTGTCTGGCAGAGTGGAGGCTTTTTGGGGTTCTCACTCATTTCACAGCCTTTTCGGATAGGTGTCTTTGTTATGTACTTCCTTCTAACATGGTAGTCTTGGGATGCTCATATTTCTTACATGGCAGTGAGCTTCCTCCAGAGCATACACTCCAGGAAGCATGGGGAAAATGCAGGGTTTATTAGGATGTACCTCCTGAAGTCCTGCAACGTTACTTCCGGAGCATTTTAATGCTGGAGTCCTCACATTACCCCAGATACAAGGGGAAGTGTGTTACACACCAACTCTCAATGGGAAAAATAGCAAAGAATCCACGGTAGTTTTTAATCTGCCACCACTATGCTTGGGGTAACATGGCTGTTCTTGCATAGTTACATGTTGTGGGATGTATGATATAAATACAGAACTTGAGCATTCCATTCAAGTATATGATCTGGTAAAAAAGCCTAACTAAAAATGAAATACACCTTAGAGGTGACATTGCAACAGATGTTGAATGGGGAATTGATTGACCTGGATCCTAGACTGGGTTTGTTACAATTAGCTGTTTGACCTTAGATAAATCAGTTAATCTTGAAGTTTCCTTCCTACACTAAAATTCAGTTACTCCAATTACCACCATGGCCTTGATTTGTATTATTAAGTAGCCACGGAGAGCACATATAAAAGGCCCAGTAACCACCCTCATTAAACCTTTGATCATGGCAATTTAAGTACTTTGAAACGTTAGGAAGAAAAACAATATATCAAGGATAGATGTGGCTATTGTAAATAGTAGTATAAAATACATTTCTTCTTAATGAATCTGTTTCAGATTGGTTTCTGGGGTACCCTACTGCTTCTCTGTGCATTAGGAAGGTTTTTGTTTGATTCTGAGTTTATCAGGCTCCCAGGTAGAGCATTCTCACCTTTGCAGAAGTAGGAGTCATCTCATTGATTGTCTTGAGTAAAAGGAAATGGCTCATGCATCTTTTCTACATTATAACAAATGTCCTTTTGCATTATAATTGAATGGTGATTGTTGTGTTCAATCAATGGGAAAGGTTAAAGGAGCTCCTCTGCCAGCATTTTTAATGGAGAAGTCGATTAAGATTCAGTTTAATCATTCTGGCTGCCTCAGAATTAAAGCAACAAAGACCATCAATGGCACTATAATTACTAGTCTTTCTGTAAGTTTACACTGCTATTTATGCAGCTATAAATTTTATTATAATGCACAATGCATCTAGGTTAACTTGCTTTATTTGCAATGTAAAATATTTTCTTTAATTGTATGAAGAAAAGAAATTGTTCTGATAAAGTATATATAATTCAGTCCAATAATTTTTTTAAAAAAAAGCCTGAGAGTCTAAGTGAATCAGTATGATACTCTGTGCTAAATAGTTTAAAGTCATGGCCTTAACCTTGGGACACTCGAGACATATTTCAGTTTATTGAACATGGAGACTAACATCTCTCCCAGGTGACTGTAAAGGGTCAAATGTATTATTCTAATCCCTGTTCCAAACAGAGAAAAGGTCATTATACAGTACCTACTGCATGTTGTAAAGAATGAAAAATTCACACTGGGGGCGTGGGTGCAAATCTATTTTAGACTTGGCCTTTAAAATGTTTTTTAAATTGAATGATTAAGTGGTGATGAACCAGAAAAAATACCTTGAAATTGATCCCATTTATTAATTAGTTTGCACATGTAAAGGTCTTTCTATAAATAGTCAGAAGACTAGAGAAATTGTTCTTCTTGAATGGAGGAATGACTTTCAAATTAACCTTTTTTCACTATAGAAATAATGCTTATAAATGCACTTATTACCATTCAATACTTTACTTCATTCAATATACATGTAGAGGCCTGTGGTGGGAGTTGTGTCTTAAAAGTTCATACCTGGGCTAGAGTGGTGGCTCAGCGGTTATGGAACTTGCCTGGTATGTGCAAGGACATGGGTTCGTACCCCAGCACCACACATACAACAAAGTATAGAAGCAACAAAGCCCACATGAAAAATTAAATAAAATTAATCCCCTTGCCCTTTCTCTTCTCTCACCATCCCTCTGTCTCTTTTTTTTTAAAAAATAAAGTTTATACTTGGTCCACATTAACAAACCAATGGTAGGAGAGAGCTCTAGAAAGAGTAATTAATTGAAGAAATATAGAGAATTTGTACCATTGCTTTGAAAATACCAACTTGTGTGAACTTTGTAGAGGTATTTTGAAAAGAAATTCTTTAATGATTTTGAAATATAAAGAATAAAACTGCTATAATCCTCTTTTAAAAAATTCAAACTTTTTCAGTGACTCAGACCTTCCAGACTTGTTTTTCCATAACAGCGGGTGGAGGAAGAATTCTCAGTGCTGAAAGAGGATCCTTGCTCTTAGCACACTCATTTTTATCATTTCAGTGGTGAAGAATGCCCGTTTTCTCGGAATCACAAATCTGATTGGTGGAGATGTAGGTCTGGAAATTGTGCTTCTGTAATTCTGGCTTCTTTGCAGGGTCACACTTGTTGGGGACAAAATAAACATGCTTCAAATTCTAAACCTGTATGTTTTGCCCTGGGATAGGTCTGATCATTATTCTTTGTAAAAGACGAATAACTTCTGCCTTTAATTTCCTTACAGGAAACCAGGGATGAGATTTGGCCCTTTTGTGTACCTTTTGTGTGCTTATAAGTGTGGGAGGGGCTTTTGATAGTTGAAACTTTACATCTTAGTAGCCCTAACCAATAGGTATGATTGACTTAGTCTTTAATACAGAAACAGGCTAAAAGAAGTAAAAATTTTACCCAAATTCATGAATTCTACAGTTCCAAAGTCAGGGTTTTTCTAAATTAAACCCCTCAGTTTCCATGATATTGTGATGTGTCCTTGGCAACACTGGTTACAATGTCTTCAAGTTCAGACAATAAAGTATTCATACTACACCTTTGATTGTCAGAGAAATCCATATCAATTGATTTTTTAAAAATTATGCATGCATTTTGATAAGTTTTTCCCTCATTTGTGAACACACAATGCATTTCAATTTCACTAATAAAGTGCTGTTTTTTTCTTTTGAAATTATGAAAATTGAATTTCATGTGAACTGTATTAGGAAAGAGATAATTAAAATCATGGAAAAGCTCTTATAATAGATTTTTGGAGGCATATAAACATTTTTCTATTATATCTAAATAGTTTATTTCTAATATCTAAATGACATTATGAATGACCAAAATTCCTACTAAAATGCTCTAGGAATTGTACATATCTTGTAAATAATTTTGACCATCTAGTGGATTTGTTTAATTTTGCTTCAAAATGAGCCTTTAAATCCAATACTCGGGCTGGAGCAGTGGGTCAGCAGTTACAGTGCTTGCCTGGCATGTGTGAAGACACGGGGTTCATACCCAGGAACCACATACACAATGAACTGTCAGAGCAGTGAAAGCCACATGAGCAACTAAATAAAATTTATTCTTTCTCTCTCTCTCATTGTCCCTCTCTCTCTTTAAAAAAAATCCAGTACTCATGAAAACCAAAAATATTAAAAAATAAGAACATTTAAACTCATAAAACCCAAAAACATTACATGATTAAGCCTATATTATTTCAAATTCTCATGCTATACAAAATTCAGAACTTGTGGTTTAAATTTGTGAAGCTGGCCTATTACTTGGTTAGAAGTTAATACACTTATTTGTAGCTAAATAAAATATAAGCCTATTAAATGGTTCCTATTCAATAGACATGCTTTCTAATAGGCCATTCTACTGAATAAGCACACGATCAAACCTAATGAAAGCAAATATATACAATAAATAACTTCTTATGTATAGTATTTTATAAAAACCTATTTGCCCTATACATATGCAGGGGGAATACAATCACAATAGTGACAAATTTCCTATTTTCATTTATTTATCAATCATTATTTTCATTGTTTTGTACTAAGTAATACATGGCCCTTATGAAACTCTTTCAGTCCCAATGTAGGTCTTAGATATCAGCCATAAAAATATTGTGGGCAGAATAGTTTTATTGCTTTTTGGCATCATGTACCATTTAAAGAATATTAAATGCTGTAACAAATATACCCTATTGAAGGGGGTGTGTTTGTTCCAATAGATATTTACTTTTTGTTCATGAGTATCATTTTGTGACAACACTGAAGGATGGATGATAATGTCAGCGTGACTCAGAGCATGCCAGGGTCAATTTAGGATATTATTAACTGAAAATAATAAGATCAGCAGTCATTTAAGACAACCAACTGACAATAGCCAAAATTTAGATGATGCAAATTTTCTTGACAGTTACTCAGGATTTTGACAAGGACATTTACAAAATATCTGGTATGTACTGGACTTTGCCTATGATATTAAGATGTTGGACTTTCTCCTTCAGGAAAAGCACAAGAGTCAAGTTTTAGGTTATGATAAAACAAGATCTGTGTTTAGAAAGATAGTTACTGGAATTATAAAGATTAGTTTGTTACAAGGCTTTACCCAGTTCAGTGGGACAGTTTGTGAAGTTATTGTTACTTCACAGTCTAAGAACTAGGTGAAAGATGGAGAGCAAAAGATTGGGAAAGTAGAAAAAAGGAGGAAGGGTTTATAGAAAATTGAAAGAAGTTGGCTGATGGGCAGCCTACTGGATAATATGGGTTAGGAAGAGGTTTATGGTAAATAAACCACAAATAAGTGGATTATACTATCACTTCAACAAATAGTGAGGGGTTACTACACTCTTTCCCCCTTTATTCCTAATATTATTTGAATATATTAACTCTATTCAAATTCTCCATTTTCATAAAATACCCCAAATAAACATTACCTTTAGAACTTAGATTTAGGAAAATAATAGTCAAGTATATGAGAAATACTTATCTCGGAAAGTTTATCCTTTTAGGTTTATCCAGTAGACTGCTTATGTTTTGACCTTTAATTTCAAACTCAGTCTACCAAACTCTAATGACAGTCACACGCAAGTGTTTAGGGTGATGTACACAGATACCTGCAACTTATTTGAAATGACTCAAAACCAAAATGGATTGATTGATAGATATGCATCAAAGAAAACATAGCAACTTGTTAACAATGGTAGAACTTAGGAAGTAGACACATGAGTGTAATTACTATGACTTTTTCAATTTTATGTTCAAAAATATCCATAACATTTTGTTGGGAAAAAAAAAACAAAAACAGTCACTCTCCCCGGCTCCCATCTGCCCAGCTCTGCTTTCAGGCCCACAGGTTTCTGGGAATTGATAAACTTCCTTTAACTCTGAGTGGGCAGGCTAACTTGCCTGGGTCCATACTGGCATCCCATTGGCCTAGCCTCAGTTATTAATCTCTTAAATATTCACACTATCTACCACAAACCACTTGGACTCCTTTCCAAGGAGTCTCTTTTCACAGAGAAGGTTGAAGATGTAAACCTTCATGTGGGAAATGCCGAAGTTTCATTGAGAAGCCTGAGAGGGTAAATCCAAGAAGAGGCAGAGTCAGAACGTATAGAAACTGAGCTTCCTAATATGCTGAGCCATTATGTCTCCTGAGAAAATATGATTTCTATTCAAGTTCCTAAAGTCATTAACACAATCCTGATACCCACAAACCTGTGGATCCTGTGAGCCATTTCGGAATATTTCTAATGAGTGCCCCTTTGGAAATGCTAGTTTGCTAAATATAATTCAAGCTAAGTTTCTGTCTTATAACAAAAAGATTTGACAGACACAAGGATTTATACATACATGTGTCTACATATGATATGTGTGTACACACACACACACACACATACACACACACATATATATATGATACATATGATGGTAGGTAGCACTCTAAGATGACCCCCAATGGCCCATGTTCTTGTACAATCCCCTCCTTTAGAATGTGGAATTAGAGCCAATAACTTGTTTTGAGCCAACCGAATCTGCCAAAGGCGGTGGAAGAGTAACTTCCTTAAGTATCTTACATTGTACAGGATTCTGTCTTCTCAGATTAAGCAGAGATGTTCTCCTGAGGTATCTGAAGAAATAAGCTGCTATGATGGGAGGGGACCTGAGGGTGCCACTTGGGAGAGGAACTATGAGCCACAACTAATAGCTGAATGACTCCACTGATATTCACTGGAAAATTGGAGAGTTCAGACTTAAAATGCGACACCGAGTTCTACAAGCTTGGAAGAGGACTCTGAGCCCAGCAAAGGATTACAGAGTGGCTGATGCCTTGATGGCATCCCGTAAAAAGACCTAGAGCTGGGGTCGTGCTCAACTGTGCCTATACTTCGGAGGTAAAAAAAAAAAAAAAAAAACTATGAGATAAAAATGTGTGTGGTTGCAAGCTTCTGAGATTGTGGGAATTTGTTTTCCGGTACCATAAAACTACTACAAATTTTAAACACATACCACATGCCAGGTACGACTTTACAAGTTCTCCTTCATTATCTCCCATAACCTTTGTAACAATTTTGAATTTTAGTTCCTGTCATAACAACCAGTTAACAGGTAATAAACTTGATAAAAAAAAAAATAACAGTGGTTTAAAAAGGTTTAATTATAGTGTCAACACAGCTACATGTGGTGAAGCCCTGACTGGAACTCGAAATAGGCTGGCCCAGATGCTGATGGGCTACTCTACCTCTGGCACCTTCCCCAAACCCTTTTCTAATAAATATATCAACACCACACTACCTTAGTGCAGGCTCAGACTGTTGCAAAAGCCTACTGATTGCTTTGTGTCATACTCTTCCCACTATCTTCCTTCCTGCAAAAGCTTTCACCAAATCACCACATTGTCTCAAGTTCTTTGATGGCTTCCAAAGGCTCCTGGAGGAAAGGTCAAACTAGTTGGCATTGTTTTCAACGTTTGCTTAATTTGGGAGAAAGTTGAGATTCGAAGTTGAATGTTTCCTGTATTGGCTCACTGCCGGGAGGGCTGGCTGGGGCAACCTAAGGGGAAGGGGTTTCAGGGCGTTGCTTCCTTGGCCTTAGCAGGGGCTCCTAAGCTGAGGTGATTGTTCTCAATGCAGGAATGGCTGAGTGATACTGTCCAGTACTAAGGAGATGAATGCAGCAGAATGGAGATCATATGGGCTGGAGATTTTCCTTCTGCTGACCACAAAAGGTAAAGGCATAATCTATCAGGAACAGAATGCATGCCATACTTGGTTCATTAGCATTTAAAGAGGACGTTTGGCATCAGACAACAAATACTATACTTGCAAGATTTTGGCAGCAGAATATTTTATCAGTTAATGATAATCCATAGCTTTTAAGAAAAAGACTAATGCCCAATGTGATGTGGAAATTGTTTCATTTTCACTAACTCAAATCAAATGAAATAAAAACCATTGCTCTTCCAGACACCACACTTTCACCATGGCAATCAAACAATCAGAGAAAAATGAATCTTCTCTAAACAGCACGAGGAAAAGTGTGCTTCAGAAACTCTAAAGAACTGTCCGATCACAGTAACTTAGCAAACTACCCCCCCCAAAAAAAAAAAATCCAAACAGACTGGAAGTAGAAGTCAGGGCAATCATGTTGGGTATTTGGTTGACAAATGGGTAGCCAGAACCAGGGAAGGAATAACTCTCCTTCTGATTGGATCACAATATATAACTTAACTGTATTTTATCCTTTGTCCAGTTTATTAGTCATGGGGGTGGTATTTGCATATATTAGAAACCTGATAATATCCTTCATAGTATGATTTATGTACACTAACATTATGCATATATCTATGTTTGATTTTATTTGATGCCGCTGATTAAAAATTGATATGATTTGAAAATGACTTTTTAGAAAGAATCCTTTCATTTATAATATTTATGCCTTTTAGTACAAAAACTTATTCTTTGATCAGGAAAATGCAGAAGGATGTATATTTAAACACAAAAACATATCCTATCAATATTATTTGTAGTAATAATTCAATGTAATATTAGTATTCCAAAAATGGGTAATAATAATTATTATATTACGTTCATGTGATAGAATGTTATCAAACTATTACTATAAAGTATTGTGTGGCTAATATAATTATGATTACCTATTCATGTAATTATTCAACTAACAGTAAAATTCTAATATGTACAAACTGAGGATCAGGTGTTTGTGTTGAAAATGCTTCTGATGTGTAAGAGGAAGACATATACACTATACATGTGTGAGTGAGTGTGTGTGTGTGTGTGTGTGTGTGAGACTTTGGTGCTGAAGATTCGACCCAAGACATCATGCATGATAAACATGTGTTCTACCACTAAGCCATGCCCCCAATCTTAATGCACATTTTTGTTGATAAAAGAACTTTCTGAGAACAAAGTTAGTTCCAGTGACTCTACCTGCAGTGGGGGTGGGTTGGCATTAATGACCAATTGTATAGAGACAGCACAGTAAATTTTGAAAAGTAGTTCATGTAATTCCGTGGAAAGGCAAACAAAAAAATCTATATAAAATAAAAATAAGCACATAAGTTATAGCTGCATCTGTGTCATGACATTGTGAAGGTTTGTAATTTTTTATTATATTTTTTCATTATGTCATCCCCATATTTTCTGTTATTTTCACAAAAAATGGATATAACTTTTCCCAGCTTTATTACAGAATGTTTGACAAGTAAAAATTGTATATTGTAGAGTACATAATGTGTACATAATGTACAAATTGTGAAGTGATTACTGCAATCCAGCTAATTAACATATTTTGTCACTTTACATAGTTACCATTTTGAGTGTATGATAAGAGCACTTGATTTTTATCAAAGTTCAAGTTTACAGTACATTATTATTTAGTACAGTCACCATGCTGCATATTATGGTTCCTGTACTTAATCACCTTACAACTGAAGGCTTGTACCTGATCAATCTCTCCCCTTTTCCCCTAACTCCCAGCTACTGGTCATTATAATTCTAATCTCTGTCACTATGAGTTTGACTTCTTTCATTTTTGGATTCCACAAAAAAGTTAGATCATGTAGCATTTGGCTTATTCCACTTAGCGCGATGTCCTCCAGGTTCATCTGTGTAATTGCAAATGGCAGGATTTCCTTCTTTTTAAAGTTGAATAATATTCCACTGTTAATCATACACCACATTTACTTTATCCATTCATTAATCAATAGACATTTGTTGCCCTGTCTTGGCTGCTGTGCACCATGCTGCAATCAACATGGGAGTACAGCTATCTCTTCAAGACAGTGATTTTATTTCTCTTCAAAATATTCCCAGAAGGGAGACTATTGTCATTCTATTTCCACTTTTCTGAGGAACTTCCCTTATAATGTCTGTGCTAGGTATATTTGTTGATTTAAGTTTCTTAAATAAATAAATATAGAAGATCCAGTTAGGTGTTGGGGGAGTGCATTTGGAGCTCACGTTTGCACCCTGGGTATGGATTCCTGGCCATCTGATGCTACTCATGCCAGAGGTGTCAAAGAAAAGCTCTACTTCCAAAGGCCTCTGCCACCCGCATCATGCATTGGGGTGTTCCAAGTGCCAAGTGGCTTTTATATTGCTCTCCTATCTCATGGAGATCCATATGCAAGCATTTTTTCTTCCAAGGACCTTTCTCTCCACATGATTACAGGTTAATCCTTTGGTTTTGCGTGAACTGAAATATTTAAGCAGATGCCCATGTTTTCTTCTACAACCCTTATACTTTTCCTTAGATGCATAATAAAACCACTCTTCACTATTAGTTAATAAACACATGAGCAGAAAAGGCACTTTAGAAGATCCCAGAAACAATTGAAACTGTGCTCAGGTTTAAGGTCGGACTTTTGCTTTATAGTTTGAAATGTGGAAAGATGAAAGTCAAAAATGAGAAAAATCATTAAAAAAATTCACACAGGACAATCAGAAGAAAGCAATGAAGATGCTGAGAAACAATAATTATTCAGTAGGAGGAAAGAGGATTTTGCTCAGATGCCATATCCATTAGTACAGTTTTCACAATATTCACCTTGGTTTTAAAGATCCTCTGCACTTTGGAAGAATCCAAGTGTTTTACTATTGAGCAACAATTTGGAAGCAGACTCAGTGTGATTGTACCTGGGAACCAAGAGTCACAACGTGTTCTGGCCTAAGGAAAAGGGCACCCAGAAGAATGAACAGGCAGAAAGGCCAAGATTGAAAAAGGAAGAGCTGAAGGTGAAGGACTCTTTAACATGTCTCAGTAGGGACAGGAAGACCTCTCTGAGTCTGCAGGCCCAGGAGACATAAGGAGAAATGACATTAAACCCCACCTCACTCTTTGCTATAATACAGTAACTGCTGACCTTATCAGCCTGGAAAATTAAATAATCATTCAAAGGGAAGAACAAGGAAATGGTGAACTTTTACTTTTAACTCATAAACTCTCAGGTGGTCCTGGTATTTTTGCCTGATTCAAATTATTTGTACTGAGATGGAGAAACTACCATGAACCAGACGCTGCACTAGGGGCTAAACATGCAAAGACGGAGAAATACTCTGTAGTCAGAACAGAGAGACAAACATGCAGAAAAATAATTACACTACAAGGCGATAAATGCTATTGAGTGATACTATTATAAAGTGAGTGGGGATCAGAGGAAAAAGAAAACCCCCAGGGGAGGTAGAGGAGACTTCATACCAGACAGGACACTTAACCTGTGTCTCAAGAAATAATTTGAAGTTTACGAAGGAAAGAACACAGTAAAGGGCCTGCCAGGCAAAGAGAAGATCACGAACAAAGCACGGAAAGGATGAAAAAGACGACACTTCTTATTAAAAATACGAGCAACTGGATCATACGTTGAGCACAGCACGGGGCGTGATTGGATAAGAGCTAATTTTATGAGACAAATGTGGCTGTGTTAAGTAAAACTAGGCTAGTCCAGCACAAGAAAAGAAGAAAATCCGTAGAGCAACCCTGCTCATTTCATAGATGAAAAAGCCTGAGAGATACCAGCACATCAAACTCAGTAGTATATTTTAAAAAGACAAAAAGATTAATAGACCCTCTGTGGAGAAGATTTCAGAACTGAGAAAACTGTTCTGCTAATTCCTTTAAAAATCATCATCACATCTCTTATGTCTTCTTAATGATTAGAGAATATTAGATATTATTGTCAGATTTCAAACATTACAAAGATACCTAAAGTAGGGAACAAATTACTATGTAATTCCATCTACCAGAGACAGCCACAGAGCCAAGTTCATGTTTCTTTCCATGTGCAACAAAAGCAAAATTCTACCTGTAGTTTTTATATTTTGTTCCATATTTTACTCTGTGTGCTGAATGAGATCAGTATAGTTTACATTGCACAGCTGTAAAAATGTGGCAAAAATTTTAAATCTCTACCTTTAGAGCATTGTAAAAACATTTCAATAGAAAAAATTACTACAGGTAAATTACCTGAATCAAAGAAACATTGGTAGGCTACAAAACTGACTTGAAAATGGATATATTCTACCCTTTGTATAATACAGAATATTATCATTATTTAAACTATTTTAATAGAACTATAAACTATCTTTTTACTGGACTAATTTCTGTATTTTGGTTGCCAGTGAAGGTGACCATATTTTCATAAATTAATTTCATGACTTTTTCACTGCTTTGTTTATTTTTGGTCTCTGGAGTACATGTTTGTTCTTATTGATTGAAAGGAGCACTTTATATATGTTCTTTTATCGTTATTGAGTGTCGAGTATTTGCCAGGTACTCTCCTAGGCATAGAGGATGGGGTGGTGAACAAGACAAATAGAACTGACCCGGGGGTTTACATTCTATAGGGGGTGACTGTAAAGAAAGAAAATAGAGGTTTATAATGGAAGTGCTTTATAAAAATAAATCATAAAGGGTAATGAGCAATGCCATTTTAGATGAAGGATCAGGAAACATCTGTCCAGTGAGATGAGATGGTAGCAGACTGGAAAATGAGGCAGTGGACCATACCAAAATCTGTCAGGAGCATTTCAAGTAGAGGAAGCAGTACACATAGACAAATGGCTTAATAATTATTTAAACTTATTTTATTTATGAATTAGTTAATTGACCAAATTGCAATGGTTAATCTTGAAGGTCAAGTTAATTGAATTTGAGGAAGTCTAGGAAAATAATAACTGCATACTTCTGGGTCTATCTATGAGAGCGCAGAGATGATTAACATGTGGGTCAGAGAACTGTGGAGTGGAGAGATCTGCTCTGAATGTGGGCAGCACCATCCAATAGGGTGGTGGCTCAAATGGAATAAAGAGTGGAAGAAGAAGGAAGCCAGGCAATGCGGGCAACCTGGATTCTTCTTGAGCTCCGTGGTGTTTGCTGCTGCCGCTGCCCATGGACATTGGACTCCAGTTTCTTCAGCCTTGGAACATGAATTCACACAAGGGACTCATCAAGGACCTTTTGGAGCTTTAGTCTTGGATTCCAGCTTCTTGGACTTACCAACTACTGATTTCCCTGGTTCTCCAGCTTGTAGATGGCCATTGTGGAGTATGCAGCCTCAAATCATGTAAGTCAATCTAATAAATCCCTTTTTTATAATTATGCACATACACACATATGTATCCATATCATATATTATATATAATCTTTATCATCTATATCTATATCGATATATTCTATTGATTCTGTTCATCCAAAAAGCCCCAATACACAAGTCTTCACCTCCATTAAGGTAGGAATGTACCAAATTTATATTCCTCTTGTTTTACACTGAGATGTGATGAAAATTTTAGAAGCAGATTATTGATAATTTTTTCTTATGTATTTCTATTTCAAGGTTAATTTTATATTTACTTTACTGTGTGGTATCAGTTATTTTTCAAGTTTTAAAATATTTACTGTTCCATAAACTTACTAATTATTTTTATTCTATTTTGAGAACTTTTTTATGATATAGTTTTCATTTGGCTGTAGTATGTCCTCGAAGATCTTTTTAAAATATACCTTTAACTCCCATGGCTCAAGCAGTAAAATCAAGAATAAATGAATGGGATGCAATTAAACTAAAAGTTTTTGCACAGCTAAAGATCTGGTCAAGAGCATCAAGAGAGAACCAACAGAATGGGAGAAAATCTTTGCCTGCTACACCTCGGACAGAGGGCTAATATCCAGAATATACAAGGAACTAAAGAAACTAAACATCAAAATTACAAATAATTCAATCAATAAATGGGCTACGTATCTTAAAAGAAACTTCTCACCAGTGGAAGTCCAGAAAGCCCATAAAATATATGAGAAAATGCTCTACATCATTAGCTATAAGGGAAACGTAAATCAAAACTTCAATGAGATACCACCTCACTCCTGTTAGAGTGGCAAAAATGAAAATTCTAACAACAGATGCTGGAGGGGCTGTGGGAAAAGAGGAACACTGTCACACTGCTGGTGGGACTGCAAACTGGTTCAGCCACTATGGAAAACAGTGTGGAGAATCCTCAAAAAAAGTAAGGATGGAACCACCTTATGACCCAGCTATCCCACTCCTGGGTATTTTCCCAAAAGAGTTAGAATCAGCATATTATAGTGATGTGGCTTCCTCAATTTTTATAGCAGCTCAATTTACTATTGCTAGTCTATGGAACCAACCCAGATGCCCCTCAGTTGATGAGTGGATACAAAAACTTTGGTACATATATTTAATGGAATACTACTCGTCCATTAGAGAAGACAATATTATGGCTTTTGAGATCAAATGGATGGAGATGGAAAGAATTATGCAAAGTGAAGTATCCCAATCTCAGAGACTCAAGGGCCGAATGATTTCTCTCATCTGTCGAAGCTAGACTACATCGGGAAGTAGTATGTTAGACGGCTAAGCTAATAATAACTTCAAATTTTATGATTCTAATCGTAACGGGGAGATGACTCCCTAGGATACTTGGAGGCATAGGCTGGGGGACAGGGTGGGGGGAGGGCTTAGGAAAATCACCTAGGAGACTGGAGTATGTGAATATAGGGGAATCATCTCAGAAAGTGATCTCTGACCTCCATGAGATATCCATTTAACTCAGGAGTTCTTCTGGGGGAAACAGCAACTTGGGGAACCCAAGCTGGGCATCCATGACATGGCATTAGCCCTAGATAACTAAGTATGTATTCATTTTTTCTGGAATGTTTGATAATGTTTCCCCCTCAATTGTAACTCTATATCATCTAATAAAAAATACCTTTAAAATTTTTGTGTCTCTGTTATTGAGATTTTTATATATAAGATCTTAAGTAGTCCTTCAATGCATGAAATAATTGTCATCTCAAGTCTTTCTCATATTAATCTATTATCTGTGTATTATCTTTTCTCTTATTAATTGAAAATTAATATCTTTTTAACTATGGTCTAGTATAATTTCTGAAGTTGGATTAGATATATGATAGAAGTCATATATCCATAATTTCTGAAGTTGGACTTTAAGATCAGTAATTCTGATTTGGGCCACACCCATTCATTATTCCGTCATTCCTCTCAGGTTTGCTTTGTGTTTCTGATACTGCAGAGTCTTTTCTTTCTATATTTTGGTTTGTCCCATTGTGTGATAGCCTGGATCCAATCAATACAATTTTTTAATGCCATTATCTTTCAATCGTCAATGAGATTGAACAGTAGTAGTTCTCTTCTACCTCGTCTATTTGAATGTCAATGATAGATAAATTTCCCTCTCTGCACAGATCATTCTTCCCCTTGCAGTTTCTGACTCCTATCATATATCCAGTGCACCTCCTTCGAATGACCACAGTGATAAACGTTGCCAGGCAGTTGCCAGTAGAAGGTGGATAGCCCATTTGGTAAGACTCTATGTTTTCATTACAGTTCTTTACTTACTGCCTGGAAAATGTACCTCTCTTTCTTCATTTTTAAAATAAAATTACTAGTAGTACTAAATTCCTGGAGTCACTATGGTAATTAAACATACAAACAGTTAACCAGTGCTTGGTACAGAGTAAGAACTCAAATAGTGCTAACTCTCACCATCTTAGCATGTCCTTAATAGTCCCACTGTTCCCTGTATTGTATCTATGTGACTGTAGGGTTTTCTGGCTATTTGACATTATCAAGTAGATAGCAAATAAAGATAATTGTTCCATGGGTATTAGAGGTGAACGAATCAGAAGGCGTGTAAATGAAGTACAGTTGTCAGGGGAAGTGGCCTAGGAGAATTTTAAGTCCCAATGTGCTAGATGAAATCAGCTCAGCTTTGGGGTCCTCAAATGAAGAGACTCCAGAGGTTTGCAAGATTTTTTCTTAAAACATGGCAAAATAGAGGGGTTAAGTGTTTTGCCAACTTCACTAATTTGGATCAGTTTGACTCTGCAGGTTGGTCCCCTTTGGGAAAGACCAACTGCTGGTGGGGTAGTAGTCCTAATCATAAAATCCAAAATATAAGTAGGGCCTACTGAGTGTACCTAATGACAAAGCAGTCTGTTTTCTTCTCCTGGTGTCTTGGGCAGGGGGATGACAGCAGGCAAGACAGCACTGTGGTCTACATGGGCCTCTCTAGTGACTCAATCAAAATGCCGAACTTGGAGGTCATCAGCTAAAATTCCTTACTGGGTTCCATTTGTGAAACAAAATTTCCTTTTACGCAGGAATTTAGTAATCTCAACAGAAAACTGGGAGAGTAAGAATGTATTAAAGCATAGGCTTAGCTCAACATTTTCAATTGCAAATTTTTGAAAAATGAAAGTGCTGTGAGAAGAATTATGGATTTTAGAAAAATTACTCTGGCATTTACAAGGAAAGTGAACTGACTTGATTTCTCCTTCTTTCACCAGCCACAGTCCAATTCCTACATAGCCACAGGATTATTTGTAGGAAGACACAAATCTATTCAAATAATTTCCCTTTTTAAAGATGCTTCTGATGGGGCTGGGGCTGTGACTGGGTGGTTGCAGCATTTGCCTGGCATGCGCGAGTACGTGGGTTCAAACCTCAGCACCACGTACACAAGGAAGTCTTGGAACAATGAAAGCCACATGAAAAACTAAATAAAATTGATTCACTATTTCTGTCTCTCTCTTACTGTCCCTCTCTCGTATTAAAAAAATGATTAAATAATGCTTGTAATGGAAAAACAAGAACACTGGCCATGGGAATTTTTTTTTTAATGAGAATAATCTTTATTTAGTTTTTCATTTGGCTTTCGTTGCTCCAACCCTCATATTTGGTGCTGGGGTTTGAACTCATGTCCTTACACATGCCAGGCAAGCACCGTAACCGCTGAGCCACCACTCCCACCCCCATGGGAATGATCTTAAAGCTAGTTGATGAAGTTCTAAATCTATAATGCTAGTGATTGGTGTAAAAATCAGAAACCAAGAGTATAAATCTAGGCGTGGGTGCTCAAAGAGGTAGCCAGACTTAAGAACGGCTGAGCAAAACCGTTTATTGGGATAGGCGACTCCTGGGCCAAATTCACCTAAGCAGCCAGAGCCAGCAGGGGAAAGTGACGTGCAGGAGAAAATGGTGCTGGACCTTCGCCAGGTAGCTGGTTTTATTGGTTAAATGAGAGGAGTTGATGGGGTTGGCATTTCAGAGATTGGCTGGTGGATCCATCAATCCATTGGAGCCTGCCTGCCAGCATCTTGATTGGCTGTTCCTTTCGCAGGCAAGCTGCCTTGTGCTCTGCCCCTTAGCCAGCCTGATGCCACACCCCCAGCCAGGCGCCATGACTGGTCAGCCATGTGGCCTAGCTGAAGCCCTGCCCCCAGCCAGCAACAATTGGGATGGTGCAAAACAATCACACTGAGAAATACTTGAACTGTAGAAGTAACAGGACTTAAAAGAATTTATTTTTAAAAGTATGAGTCATTTATTTATATAATTTAAAAAAATTAAACCCATACTATTTAGATGCTTGTTTTGAAAAGAGGTTGAAATCAGATTAACTGCCTTCAAGGAACTCATGATCTCATGGAAGAGACATGGGATAGGGTAATTATAGTACTAAGGGATGAGTTCATTATGGGAATATGCACATATTATTATGGGAGCCACAGCATTGGAGAATAACTAATCCTCCCTGGAGAGACCCAGAGAGGTCTTAATAAAGAAAACCATTTGGGGAATTCATTTGAAGAATCAGTAGGAGTACATGAAGCAGGTGAAGAGACAAATGGTATTCCACTCAGTGAGAAGAGAACGTAACAGTGAAAAAGAGGACATGAAGTATTCAGGGAGTTCTTTACATGAATGGAGTACAAAGGTATGCTCTAGGAAGATCAAGAAGATCAAGTTGTAAAGTTAGTAAAGAACATATTATGAAAGTTATTTAGCTTGAACTTAGTAGGCAAAACAATAATTAAAAGACTTTAAAATATGGAGCTGACATAATTTAGTACCAGCATGCATTTGAGAAGGAATGAAAGAAGCATAACATTCAGTTAGGAGACATTTATTAAAAAAAAAAAACTTGGATAAGTAAGAGACAGCACCTGAACCAAACCAGTAGGCGTACACAGCCCATCAAATGACAACCATGCAATTTGAAAAAATATTCAAAGAAAATAGGCACACATCATACACATGTCTCTGTCTTAGAAGAGCACAGTTAAATCCTAACAATCCTGTGTTAACAGGAATATTGCGCCATCAAAAAGCTATGCTAAAGTACCCATAAATGTATAATACGGATGCAAAGGACCATATTCCTCAAGCTGGGTAATAGCTGAACTTCAGTGCATCAAAATGTCCTTCAGTAATAACTAGGAGTTGTTTAAGGGACATTTCTCATGTGGTCATGAGCCAGCCTTTCAGCCGCCTCGCTGTGTAGATCTTCTTTGTTCTGGCTCTAGCATGCTTTTATCTGCTCCCTGTGAAGCCCCATTTCTGGCCCTGTTGTTGGCACCCATGTAAGAAAGCTGGTGCCTCTGGACTTCCCCAAACTCCTGACCTTGAATGCCAGAGAAGTGGTGTGTTTTTTACCAAGAGGTTGAGTACGGTGTTTTCTCTCTGTCCACAGTCTATCACAGCTCTTTTTTTTTTTTTAAAGAGGGACAGTGAGAGAGAGAGAGAGAGAGAGAAGGAAAGAATCAACTTTTTTTGTTTTTCATGTGGCTTTCTTTGCTTCAAGACTTCATTGGGTACGTGGTGATAGGGTTTGAACTTGTGTATTTGCACATGCCAGGCAAGTGCTGTAACCACTCAGCCACTGCTACTGCCCAGAAACAGCTCTTTTGATATTAAAAATTTTACACAGTTTTCAGACTCTTATCTTCTCATCAAGTGCTGTAGTTCAGATCTGAATGACCCAAAAGGCCCATGTGTTATTTGGAAGGTGGTGGAAATTTACGAGATGGGACCTCACAGGAGGTCTTCAGGTCTTTGGGAATGTGCCCTTGGCAAGCATAGTAGGACCCGATCTCCCACTATGCTGTGTTCTCTCCTTCCTGCAACCAGAAGTCTAAAAGAAATCAGTCCATTTTATCATGGACAAAAACCTCCAAAACTGTGAGTCAAAATAAACCTCTTCTCTTTATAAGTTGGTTATTGTTATAGTGATGGAAAGCTTACTAAAATACCAAATTTATCATTTCAAAAACTTCTATCCTAATGCCTCTGATCACAGTCTCAAATATAGGCTTCTAAGATTCTATAAGGACATCATATTTATTTCATAGTACTCTTTCCTCATCCCTAAAACAGCTTCATACAAGGAAATTAGTTTACCTATAATACTACTCTTTCCTTTTTAAATTTGATATTATTTTTTGGTTATATAAAGCTAAGCAGCTCCACATGAGTAGGAGTCCCAATAGGTATCAGAAAGGATCTCAATCATCTACGATTAATGGGAAACTCAAATATGATAGCTTGAAATGATAATTATTTTCTCTGCAATCTGGAGGTTGGTAGTCCAGAGCAGATAGAGTGACCCAGTGACCATCTGTGACCCAGGTTTTGTCCATTAATGTCTAACTTTCGTCCCCATATTTGTCACCTTGTGATCATAACAGGGATATAGCACTCACATACTTTAGTTTGGGATAACAGACAGGAAAAGGATAGAAAGATCAAAAAGCCTTTTCCTTGAGAAGTGCTGTCTTTTTATTCTAGAAGGGAGCTGTGCCTAGAAGATTTATGCTTTTGCCTCCTTGGCTGTCTGTAGTTTAATCCCTTAGCTACTGCTGGAAAAAGGTGGTCAAGAAAATTGAATGCTGAGGGCTGGAGCAATGGCTCAGCAGTTGGAACTCTTTCCTGGCATGTGTGAGGACCTGAGTTCAAACCCCAGCACCACAAACACAACTAAGTGTCAGAGAGCAAAGGCCAAATGAAAAACTAGTGTTGATTCTCATCTTCTGTATCAGCCTTGATTAACTATGTAAATATACATTTGTTCTTGATTGTTTGATAATGATTCCCCCTCAATTGTAAGTCCATATTCAACTAATAAAAAATACATAAAAAAGAAAAAAAGGAATAAAATTGAGTGTTTACCATTTGAGACTCCAACAATACAAAGTTATGGGAGAACATGGATGTAAATGAGGGCTGAGTGGGTCTACATTTTGCAATACCTCTATATAAAACCACAAAAATTCTTTTTTGGAGAGACAGGAATTTAAAGAAATCAAAACTGAGGTTGGATTTGCAAGATAAAAACACAAGACATCCAGTTAAATTGGAATTTCAGATTTTTCAGATAAAAAATAGATTTCTTTTACTATACAAGTATATGCCATGCAATATTTTGAATACAAGTATATTAAGATATTATTTGTGCTTTATCTAAAATTCAAATTTACCTGGGTGTCCTGTATTTTATTTGCTAAATCTGGTAACCTAAAGTGAGATCCTCAATTTGGGGTTATTAAATTGTCTAGTAAGTTAGGGAAAATTTGTAGACCCCAAGTTCTGAAAGAAATAGTGTAATTTAGTTGTCATGTACTATGTTAGTTTCTATTTTGTTGCGAGGACACCTACATAGCCACCTTCTGGACCTCTCCCTGAGACAATCTGACGTAATGGACTGTAACTCTGGTCCTTGTCTTTGCTGAAATGCCTGGAGAATATTTCTTTATCTCCCATTTCTGACAGCAGATTGTCATTTTGCAACACACACACACGCACACAAACACACTCACACACCATGTATCTCTCTCTGTCCTCTCTGGTAGGTTTAAAAGTAGCAGCAGACAGCAATAAAGTCTGAATTAGTTTAAGAGAAGTTAAGTGTGTCTGTGCTTTAAGAGCAACCTTAAACTAGAAATTCAGTCTTTGACTGAACTAAGAAAATTCACAATCATCATTTCCTCAAACATTTTTTATTTAATTTTGCATAATTGAAAAAATCACTCAAGTGCTTCCCTCCCAACAAAAGAAAAGTGCCCACCATATACTAATTGAAGTCCCCAACTGATTCAAATACAGAACACTCCTCAAAGCTTTGACAATGCACTTTTGCAAGATTCCACACTCCCCTCATGATTGTATGATTCCCTCCATCCACAGCCTCTACCCAGAGAATTTTCTGCCACCTTGTCTGGGAATAGGTTACTCAATCCAGAAATGATGACTGACTGAGCTGCCTGTTTCCACTCGTTATCCCTATCACCAATGGAATCTGGCTGCATAGTTC
Organism: Aplodontia rufa; assembly: GCA_004027875.1. Taxonomy (NCBI): domain Eukaryota; kingdom Metazoa; phylum Chordata; class Mammalia; order Rodentia; family Aplodontiidae; genus Aplodontia; species Aplodontia rufa. The sequence goes on along the minus strand of PVKS010006986.1, from coordinate 15,241 downwards.
CCCCAGGGGGATATCCACCATTGTATCACAGCAAATTCATGTGGGTCTGGGTCAAAGAGACGGAGGACTGACTTGCATCTGTGTCAGGTGGACACGGAACAGAATCTAAAGGAACAAGGATGGAAGTCCAAGTACTTATTAGGAATAATAGTAAGAAACACCCTCTGCTCATCATAATAACTATGGGGTAGGAGCATCTTGCTTCAATGAGCCATGAGGGTCCACAAGTATTTCTCAGGAGCCAGGATTATGTGGCTTATATTAGAGTCATAGATCTTCCTTCAACCTGGATACCACTGCCCTCCATGAAGAACTGGCATTGCCACAGTGGTGTCACCACTGCAGTAAACAAGATGACTCCAAGTTGGGTCAAACAATCTGTGTTCACCTGGTGGTGGTGGAACAAGTAATGGCAGCCCAAAATAGAGGACTCACCAGGATACTGAGCAGGTTCTCTGGTCCTGTCTCCCAGAGGCAATTAGAAAATAGCATGGCACCCAATGACTGAGAAAGCCCTCTCCTAGATTAGAGGACCTGGGCATTACTAAACATTGTGAATGGATTGCACAAATAGATATCTGAGCATGTTTTAACTTGGAGAAAAATAGAATTATATTATTAATCATTTTTAGAGATGGGTTTTCACCATGTTCCCCAGGCTGGCTCAAGAGATCTTTCTGCCTTAGCCTCCCAAGTAGTTACAAACTACAGGCACATTCCACTGTAGCTGGCTTGGAATCCTCTAGTACCTAATGAATGATGTGGTCATGTATACAATTATTTTTGTGTCTAACTGTGAAGTCCAGGATGTTCTTCATCTGTGAATCACCAGGATATAACTGAGCATACAGACACAGTATAGATATGTAATATATCATTCATGAATGATAAAATAGATTAATTTCTACTAATTCCTTGTTTTCCTCCCAAGAAAGGGAAGGAAATGCCATTTTCTGATCAGTATAGAGAAGTTTCCCTGATTTGATTTGAAATGTTTATACTAGTCACAGCTGAAGCATATAGAAATAAAATATGCAAGTAAAACTACATTTGTAGATTTTACATATAAAATTCCAGTTATCTCCAAAATGATTTCAAACACTATAATTTTCACCACCTGAAAGTTAGAAAATGACTCTTTATTGAGCAACCAAAAATTTAAAAACAGTCTTTAAAAAAAATCTTTTATGTGACTTTCCTAATATTTCCCAATTTCCAAAATAAGGACTCAGATTTCATTTTTTCATCTTCCCAAAATATTTTTCTAACAATGTCATATAAAAACATAAGTTTCCAAAAATGACTTATTCTTTGTATTTGTGAGGATATAAAATGGTTAGATTTGTGTGTATGTATTTGTGTACAAAAGTAATCATATTATTTTTGTTGAATAGATCTGTTAAGGTCACTTGTATTACTTATATTTTCAATTTTTGCTAGTTCAATGGGTCAAAAACTCATTTAAAAATTGGAATTTTTCTTTCTCAGATTACTAATAGCAGTGAGCATCTTTTTTTGTTTATTGAAACTGGTAAATATTTTTCAGTGAATGATCTGTTCTTCTCTTTTGTCCATTTTTCAAATATATTGTTTATCATTTGTATCTATCTCCGGAAACAATTTTTTATGGTTATCCACAATTATTTTTTTAATTAGTTATGGGAATATTGAATTTAAAGCATTTGACATAAATCTCTGAATCTTGTAGATGACGCTGACTCTAGCATCCCTCTAATAAGCTGATCATACCAGGAACTTGTAGAGAAGATTACTAGAGTAGATTATATTATCTCATCCTGATCACTACCACTGCCTCTCTCCTTCTCTATTTCCACCTTCATAAAAAGGAAGAGTAGCTGCAGACAAAAAGAGGAAATGTGAATGGGAAGATAAGAATTGTAGACCCTTTGAAATATGATAACCATCCATTGCAGATCCACAGTACAGCCCAGTCCTGTTTAATAAAAACTACCACTTAATATCATCATCTGATGCACTATATGAAAATCAAA